>KN486716.1:18855-33081 GCA_000787095.1 Periophthalmodon schlosseri | reverse complement strand
AAGTTATTCAAAATTTTTAATATATATAGCAATTATAAACCATAAATTGCACAGATGTGGAAACCTAATGCATATAACAAAACCCTGTTTTGTAGGTGGTGAATGATATTACTACCTTCTACATACAAACCTTCAACAAGTACAAAGAAACAAACGATGAGCGTCTGAAAGAGACATTAAAAGTCATTCAACATGGGGTTAGTATTGTCGACATGCTTCTGGTGTAGGGCCACTAATCGATGTACTACCCTAAACATAATAACCCTATTGTCCTGTCCTGATAGCTCAACTGCTGTGGTCCCACTGGCACTGTGGATGACGTCACCAAAGAAACGTGTCCCAGAGGAGACGCACTCCAGGTGCTGATTACAAAGGTACTACTCCAGTGGACTCCAGAAAACACTCACAGACATTTCAAATAAATAATCAGTTAAATCTGTTTTGTTAGTTCTCCTTACATGTGTCACCTTTTATGAATCCATTCAAAAATATTACTAGATTTGTTACTATGGGAACACTTGAGTTTTACGGTGAGTTTTATCAACTTGCTAAAACAAAGTTGTTGTTTTGCAGAGCTGCCCTGATGCTATTGAAGAGGTGTTTGACTCCAAACTGCACATCATTGGAGGTGTGGGCATCACCATTGGAGTTATTATGGTGAGTCTCATTGATAAACATGATATCATGATGTCATGGGCTGAAAAGCATTTTAAAGTATGGTGGTATTTCTGTCTTTGGCAGGTATTTGGGATGATCTTCAGTATGCTCCTGTGCTGTGCTATCAGGAAGTCTCGGGAGGTGGTGTGACAGCGCTCTTCACGTCCAAATGTGTATTAATGTTGCATGATGTCATTCCCAGAGTCACATGACTCCTCACTGCCAATGGAACACTGCTTTTTGAAGAACATAAACCAGGATCAGACTTTTATAAATATGTTAAACTGTACTACTGACACTTGAGATAGATGAGATGTGGTGAGCAGACCCAGCTATACAATGGTGTAATTTGTGCTCATATCAGTATAGTACAGATATGTGTTATATTGTGAACATCGATTGAAACTACTGTTTGTAAGCTGTTAATATTCTGAAGAGAAGTTTATATGACTGTTGATCACATACCGCTAAGACTCATGGTGCAAAGATACACTGGAACCACTTCCTCACTTTACAGCTGTTGCCAATGGATCCAATTTACCTATAATGCAAAGATATGTAGTCAATTTTGATTTGTTTTACACAAAATTCATTTAGGCTTTGGTGGAAGTAGCAGATTCACATTTCAGTTTTTCATTTACAGTTCAAAATGTAATTTTTTGACATTTACTTTAATGTAATTTTAAATATGTTTTGTTTTTATACTGAGAAAGATGTAAGTATGTTGTATAGTGGAGGAACTTTGAAGGTACATTTTATACTGTAATTAACTTGTTTTGGAGATTATGTTGAATGATATGCACTGGTTTACTGTATTGAATAAAAACTATTATGCAAAAAACAATGACAATTTGATGCAATTTCAACATTTTTTCTTCAGTAAGCTTTGTTATGCAAGGCTTGTCTGTTTTCCCATGTGAACCTGTTAATCAGAAAGTTGTTTCTACTGACTCATGCTGTAATCAAATCAACAAAGACTTTCCACAATTACTTACCAAAAACACCAGCTGACTCAGTAGAACCATTCAAAACACTATGTATTTGGTATCTTAAATAACTTAGAATGGAGTTACATCTGATCATTACAGCGGGAGGAAGCAACATCTGATTTGCTCGCTGACAGTCGGGTTCTGGACTTTCTGACCCACACCCATAATTCCGCAGATAACACTGATTATAAAAGGAAAGTGTTATTGTGGTGTGTGAATGAGCTGTGACGGGACTTCATTAACAGAGTAATAGCAGAATGCCAATTATAAAGTCTAATAAATAAGGCTTTTTAATATAGGGCTGATCAATTGGAAATATTTAATAACATTATGGACAATTATCGTGATTATTAGACTTAATTATACTTAGACTTAATTATTGTCAAATCAAGATTCAGTTAGCAAATTTAAAACTCATCCAGAAGAATTACGATTGGAGACAAGACTGAAATACAAACTACTAAGATAATATAAGAATCACTTTTCAGAACATTTGTTTAAAGAGGTAACACAGAAGATATTTTGACCATATTACCACCTCTAATACTGCCATAATAGCTCCTTTCAAGTAGCACAAATGACCATTCTGATTTTTTTTCTTTCAAACTGAGACAATGCACATTTTTGGCTACATTTAATTTGTCCTAGAACAGGTAAAAACATGAAACATTCAAATTTTTCAAGGGATTACAGGTGCACTGTGTAACTTTTCTGGTGGGGGTGAGCCTCCTGCTTGTCTCCGTGGAGATGTTGCTTTATAACAACTACACCTAATTAGCCTTAATAATGAATAATGAAAAAAGAATTTATTCATAATAATTTTTAAGAATGATTCAGGCTCAAGTACTTAAAGTGCATGTGACAGTTAGACTCCCCATTTCACTAAAACATGTTCAAAATATTTATATTTCATAATTGACTAAAACTCTCAACAGATATGACATACACAGAGGTAATTCCAAAACTGTTACCTAGCAAAAAACTGTAAACAAGGGTTACATAGTGCAGTTTTAATACGCATACATTTCAATATATTAATAAATCAATACATCACACTTTACAATAATGAAGAACCAGCTTTTATTGTTCTGTGCAGTCTGTATGCATGTACGTTAGCATTAGAGAGACCAGCCTCTCCATTAGCACACAATACAATGTCAGTCCTCAGCCTGCTCTTCCTCCTCCCTCTCCTCCTCCTCTTTGCAGGAAATGTTTGCGATTGTTTTTAATCTGCTGCTTGTGTGAATAACAGAGTCTATCCGGAAGAGCTGCGAGACACACTGCAACACGGCCAAAAGCAACTGGTACTTGCAGAAGACTGACTCTAGCCCTGACTCCAGTGTGTAACATTCCGATGTCACGTTTATACTACTCTCTGAACGCAAAGGGCTTGTGTGGGTGCATTTTATAACTTTAGATTGGATTTGAGCAAAAAGCAATGTTTTGTGGGAATAAATATGTCTAGGAAGGCAGAGGAGGGAGTCAGCTAAGATGAGGGAAATCATATCTGTGTGTCTAGGAACTGAATTGTTTTGAAGGGCGTGACTTAAAAGAAATTCAAAAGTTCCACCGGCAGTCAGAACACAGTTATGGTGACTAGGAGGGCGTTTAGGTGTAATGGAGGAGTTTTTTTCAGGCTGTGCAGAAGTAGGGGGTTGCTGGGTGGTCAGTAACATCCTGATAGCGTCTTGCATAGCCGACGCGTGCTGCTCAGTCTGGCCTTCTCCAGCGCCACAGATGACCAGGCTACAAGGTTTGAGGTGTTGTTTATCAGGGAAGCCCACGTGGACGTACCTTAGACAAAGAAAAAAAAAAAAATCACAGAGAATGTTTAAATGATCACAGAGAAAGTTTAAATGATAGAATATCTACAAAAGTTAGATTTGAATTCAGTGTTTACTTGATTTGAGTAAAGGTTAACCAGTAAAGATGAAGATCTAACTTTTGACTATTTTTATTTATAGCTAATTTATCTTGTTAGTGCTCCATATGTTAACCAGTGCATTATGCTTATGTATCTTATTTCATGTGCAACCTACTCTACAGGATACAAAAAACGACTAAAATACTTTAAAACAAGTCAAATAATCTATGGAGGACTATGGCGAGGCAATTTGGAAATGTTTTTTTTTTTTTTCTTAGAATCGTTGCTACATTTTTTGATACATTATATAAAAAAAAAATTACATTCAAGCCAAATTTGTAAACAAATGAATGTGGCTTAGTAATGATCTAGGAAGCACCTATAGATAAAATTTATATATGAACTAGAGCTGAGCAATTCAGAAAAAAATAAAATTAAGAATTTTTCAACAATAATTGCTTGATTACAATTTACAATTTTGGCTTGAATGTTTTTTTGTGACAAATTATGGCTTTTAATAATAGGGTTTATAAACATTTTAATAAAACACGAAAAAATAAGCCATTTATATTACAGTTAAATTTTTTTCCTTCCAAATTTTGCAAACCACTGAAAACCTTTGCTGCCACATGATATTATGATTTATAATCAATTTGCTTACTTTTCTATGAATTGAATAGCCCAAATATAGACTGTTAAAAACTACACAAATACAAGAATAAGCCTTTTAACTTGTGTAGATATTCCATTTTGCAGTGTGGAAACTGCTTTGTGACAAGTTAAACAAAACAGTCAAACCTGTGAGCTCCGAGAAGTACCGGTTTACAGAAAGCCAGAGGCACCACATGCTTTGACTGGATATTCCAAAAGTCGGAGACAGCTGTGGCTTCACTTAGATGCATGAACAGCGCCAAGTCTTCCTGGCTGATACACTCCACCACACTGATCTGCATCTGTGCTGCTAGGGCCAAAACCGCAGCCGACTGTTTGACTGAAGACAGGAGCACAGAGACTCCCAGACCGCACAGGTATGATATCACGCATTCTAGAGAGCTTTCTGCGAACGAGCTGAAATGTGTAATATTGCCCTTGTCTCCTATTTCCAGTGTCTCTCCTGTTTGGATAAATTTGGGGTGAAGCGGTGTGGTTAAAATGATAGCCTTGACCGGTCCTTGGGCGGTCAGCATGGATGGCATCGCAAAGTCTCTATGGATGACTTGTCCCTTGAGGAACCGGGAGTAACCAATAGGAAAGCCAACTACGGGAGTATACAGTGCAGGCCATGTTTCATTCAAAAACTGCAAAGAGGAATATGGCTGGTTGTCTTTGGCTGTCCAGTTGGAAAGAAATTCGCAAAGAAGCCTGCTGATGAAACTGCAATGGTTGTGGCTTAGACGGGTATGGAAGAACGCAGATAGCAGCTTCTGAACTAGAGATGGTAGCGCAGAGTGTACCTCCTCCCACATGAGGCACTGTGCATAAGGCAGGACACCCACAGCCAGGAGGTCATCCAGGTGGTGCAGTGAGAAGGACAGTAGCTCATCGGCCAATCGGCGAGCTCTGGAACACGCTCTGGAAGTGTAGGAGAGCGATACCTGCTGGTCCGTACAGACAGTGCACTCAATCTTCCGGACAAGTGATGCAAGAAGGAGGATGAAAGACTTGGAGCCGTCCCCTGTTCTGGCACTGTGTCTTGATGCGCACTCCACAATTATTCTATTCAAAAGATACACTGAATTAATAAGTTTTAGTTTTAAGTGCATATGGACAGGATTTAATGTTTCACCACTTATGGCTTAGTTTGGTGGGATAGTGCCTGTGGTCGATATTAATCAACTATTATTAATAATTTGAAGACCTCACCCTTCACCAGAAAAGTTACAAGGTTACAAGTTATGTCTGTGAAGAGATAAACCCTCTTGCAGCAACGGTGAATGTTTATTAAGGTTTTTGGTGGAATAAAAACAACTGAAGTAAATACATTCATGTTAAGTCTATATTTTTGGCTAGCTAACCTGTCGCATACACTTTAAAAAGATGAATAAGCAGCGTTATGTTATGTAGGCCTATAGTTACCGTGCACGAGGGTTGTCCAGTCGTAGTGCAGTGAGAATACGCGCTCCGCTGCGGCTGAGCATCGCCTGCCCCGTATCCCGGGTGAACAACACCTGTCCCCCGTGTGGCCCAAAGGCTCGTAGGACAACAGCCTCCAGAGCTCCCACGGTCTGCACAACGCTCTCCATTGCGCTCCCTGCAAAACTAACGCAAGATTTATAATGCCAAATGACTTCATAAACATAAAATATAAAATGTGTTAGGCCATGGTAAGAAACATTTGCTTAAGTAAACGACAAAAACGTGGTTAGCTGTGAACTTAAGCAATTAGTTATCTTATCTTATCAAGAATGGCACAGATCTCTAGCAAGTGCATGCAAGGGTAAGTTTGAAAATACACGTGTAACTTTGATGAAAGAGCAGAAATGTCGGTCAAAACAACGCTTCCTCAGTCTTCTTCTTCTCGTTTTACGGCGGTTGGCAGCCATCTTAAAGGAGCATTACCGCCACCTACTGTTCCACGCCTCTTCCGTATCTTAAAGACGGCTTCTTCTTTAGCGCTTAGTATACCGCAATCGCTATTATAAAGCAACACTGCCATCTAGTGTGCCAATTCATTATTGTGTAAATGTTCATACTGAGACGCTGTGGTGTGTGTACTCATCGTAACTCTAGATTAAGACTTTAACAGAAAGATAAGTCTATTTAAAAGTCATTAGGACATCAACAAGTAGCCTCTCATCAGTGCTATGATAATTTAGGTTTGTTATTACATTTTTTGTTTGTTTGTATTATCAGTTGTAATGCAAAGGTTGTCCAGCATTTTTAAATCAAAGTTTAAAAATATATGGATAAACACACACACACACACACACACACAAAACTCTTTCCACTAAAGTAGCCTGTCATGATCACTTACTGTTTTGTTTTTTTGTGAATGTTACTTTTTCCCATATTTTGTTTTACTCTATTCAAATGCAAAAGCTATCCAGCCATTTTATATCAAAGTTTTAAAAATAATCAATAAAACCCCACACATAATGGTATTTAAAATATATAAAATTAAATTGACTAAATGCTGTGTGATAGGGCAGCCCACAGTAGATTACAGCATATTCTACCTCCTCCCTGTTTGTGTGCAGTATCTCTGAAACTCAAGGTGAAAGGGGCGGAGCCATAACTTGATCCCTCGGCTGCTGCAGAAGCCACATCCTAAGTTTCTAAATGAGGAAACATCATCTATACATAGACCTTATGAGACAGCACTGCACCCCACGCACACACACACACACACACACAGTCACTTGTCCACTCTAAATGTAAATGTCCTCTATTGCTGAACTCTCACTATGCTAACGAGGCTTTAAAGGCCATGTCACCTCCCTGATGCATATTCATCATTGACCCAACAAGAGTGACCTGTAAGCAGGCAGCTACACAAACCCCCAGCTGTCCCAATTCAGGAATAATTAGAATGTAATAAATCGTATTCAAATTAAAAAGATAAATATTATGCTAAATGTACCACAGATGGACCCAGAGGGCATGTCTGTGGAGTATGAGTAAACTGCATGTACCTGAGTATGAGCCTGAATGTGAGCCTGGTGTGAGGATATGGACCCGGCTCTCTCTCCCCTGCTCACCTGCACTCCTCCTCCTATCACGCACCCGCACCACCCGAGGCACCACAGGCATATGTGCTCCCAACATCAGCCTGCACCGCTCTACTGATGCTGCACCTCAACTCTTTGTGCAGTCGGCAAGGGAATAACAATTACAAGGCAACGTCACACAGGTAAGTCACTCAGAAACTAATAATATTTGAATTATTATAGAAAACAAAATGAAAATGTATCTGCCATCCTGTGGGTTTATTTTAACTTGCAAGTTTTTACAGAACTGTGGTTGCTGACATAAGCCATTATAACCTTAAAGTTAAAGTAAAACAGATACACAAGCTCCCGGCAAACTCACGCATTAAGAATTAGTAGCAATAGAACTAGAAAGTATTCACATTTATATGTTATTATCATTTAAATACATGACTAATAGATATTTTCAGCAATGCACACAAAACTTTTTTTTTTTTTTAATTGATGTGAAGAGTAAAGAGTAAAATTAAAACAGCTGGACTTACTTTTTCCCTTTTTTATGCTTTTAGTTTGTTTTTTGAAAAAAAAAAATCTTATACGCATTTATTTACATTTCATGTTAATTAGTAATACTGTATTATTTAGTAGTAGTTTCATATTATACTGTAAAGGATTAGGGCTCTTAGAAAAAGCATAGCTCATTTATTGGTGCACTTAATATGCAACACAACTCTTCTCTCTCCATACTTACGGTTTCCAATGTGTCTGATCACATGGTGTCAATATTTGCCTGGGTCAGGTCCCGTGTGCTGACTCAGCTCCAGACACTCCATACTTATGAAGAAAAGACAAAGCATGAGACATTGAAGTGAGTCATCCCCTTTGAACCTGTGATGGATTGTGTGGTGTCTGAACATGACCTTGCAGGCGTTTGACGAGGGGGTGACAGCAGTGGTCCATGATGCAGCGCTGTCCTGTCCGTCTTCCCCGCTCCTCCCGTCAGCAGCTTTGGCCCGAGCGCAGCTTCATATCCTGTGTTGGAGAGTTGTGCCATGCCAGCAGAAATGGGAGAAGTCACTTGACACTGAGGGCCTTACAGTGTCGATAAGCACATTACTGTCTCCTAAGCATCAGATCAATTGTATTTGTGGACACTGTACATTTGTCTGCTCACTTTGTTAAGGTGTACTGCACTGGCAAGAAATGCCAGATTTCGATACTACGGAATAGACCCGATACTCAATACTCATTCGAATACCACGATAATAATAAAAGCACTCTTTTTTTAGACAATAGAATAGGCCTTATGTGATTGTCAACATTACCGGTAAATCATAGTATTTTCTTTTATATTACCATGTGACCTTATATTTGTGAAATCTCTCAGTCGTCTAGATAGGTTCCATAGTGGTCCATGGTCGTACACTAGTCTGTGGTCTTATACTTGTTCTGATACAGTTCAAGATCATTCAAAAGCTATTCAGGAAAGGTTCATTTCTGGCCTGTGAATGTGACTTTTTTAGTATAGATACCTGCTCAAATGAGTATTTAGTTTCGATACTAGTTTTAGTATCTATTATCTGATTTTCAATACTTTTGACAACCCTAGATGGTAAATTGGTTATCTGCAATATCGGTGGATTTCCCCAGATATCTGTATCGCAATATTTTTTCTGCACTGCCTCAGTCTCTGTGCCATGTGTCATTCCTAGTTTGTCCTCAGTGGATCAGATTTGTCTTTTTGAACAGACTAAATGAGTGACAATATTACTTTATATCATAGGTAAATATCAGTTATCAGCCAAAACAGCAAGACAAATATCGGTATTGGCTAAGAAAATCCATATTAGACCATCCCTAGTAATCTTTATGAACGGATTATTATTTTATGTTGAAGATGCGTTTGTTTTGTCTGTTTTACTAGAATTGAAAATGACTGGAAAGCTACAAACCACCATCCCCCCTGCTTCCCTCACCCTCTCATTCAACACGACCAATCACACGCATTCTGGAGGACACAACATCAAAAAGTTCATGAATGAATTACGCCGAGCACACTGTAAGTATGGATCATATAATATCTGTGTAAATCTAAGAAATAAAGTTAAACAGTACCTTTTCCCCAACAGTCTGCATAGTCTTCTATGGTCAGTAATGATACCAAATTACCTTAATTTTTTCCTGATTAAATGCATTTCACAATGGCGACATAACAGCAGAAAGACACTTATTTCGAAAAACCAGAATGAGAAAACAGGTATCATATGGCAGCAGTTCAATGCAAAAGTCAGTAGTTATAGAATTTGTAGTAGTAGAATTTATTTAGGAACATTTAGTGACAAGAAATTATACTTCTAAGAGTAGTTTTACCACACCATACATTTCATTTGTACTGTAACTTTAAAATTTTCAGCTAATAACAGCAATATTTGTGGTTGCTCTACCCACTATCTAACTCATAGATACTCTAACTCTAATAACCATGACCATGTATTTGACCAAAACTGCCCTAAACTGCAAAAGCAACTATTTACAATTTCTATTTCTAGAAATTGTCTATCACTATACAAATATATAAATCACTATATACGTTGCTGTTGGTGCTGTTTTTGGTTTATTGCACATCCTGGTACATTGAAGTTACTTTAGCCAATATGGGGTATGTTTTATTCTCAAAAGCTCAAAAACGCAATCAAAACTATGGTTTGACTAACTAATTTAAAAAGATGCAGATGCTGCAATGCGGGTGCCCACTGCTCCTGAGCATGCAGCGGCAATGAGAAGTGGGTCAAATGCAGCAACATTAAAATGGCTATTAAAATGGCTAATCCTTAACCCTAAATGTGACTTATAATATGAAGCTATCATCCGCATTGTTTGTCTTTACAGTGCCATCCATGGAGGTTGGTGCCGTGTGCTTTGTGACTTTGTGCACTGTCCTGGCCTGCAGTCTGTGTGTGTGGAAAAAGTGCCTCAAAAAGAAAAACAAGGACAAAGACAAAGACAAGAAGGCAGGCAAAGAGAAGGGCAGCGGCGGCTGTGACACTGAAATGATGTCCAGTTTTAAAGAGGTAACACAGCACATTCACTGCTTTGCCCATATATCAGCACTGGCATCCAGGTCACCCGCTGTGCAGCTGTCAGAGGAGCAGGCTAATGGAGCTGTGGGCCAGGCCTCACAGCGGTATAAGCTGGGATGAGCTCTGATGTGTACTAGGGTGTTCTACTCCATCAAGGTGTTATATCCACATAGAGTCATCTGTCTCGTTTGAACAAGACGGCAGTAGTTGTCTACTTAATTCAAACACGCAGAATGATACCATGCTCAGGGGAGCTTTCAGCTGAGGATTTTGAAATGTGTAAGAACTATTGTGAAGGCAGAGGTGGGTAGTACAGACAAAACTGGAAAAACTGTATTTTGGGCTGACACACACAACACAGAAGCAACACTGAGTATGAACAATATGTTGGCCATGTTGGCCTGTTGGGCAGCCTGTGCCTACCTTATTCCGAACAGATGTGTGTTTCTTGATCAGAGCAATAATTAAAATGACAGTTACAATAGCACAGCTCTAATAGAAACCAACAAATGCCACTCAGAAAAGCCCTGTCCTGCCTGGGAATTGACCCCAGTACTTTCTAGCTGCAACTGCCATTGTACAAAATCTCATGCACATTATATTTTGCTCCGATGTTTATGTTGACAGAAAACAAAAGACGACCGCAGTAAAGAAGCCGAGCTGTCTGATGAGGAGCCTAAAGAAGAGGAGAAGCTGGGTCGCCTGCAGTTTTCCCTCGACTACAACTTCACCGACAACACTGTGAGATCATTCTATACAGTCTGAAATACCACACTTTCATACAAACATATATGCGTAATGCTTCTTTTAATAGTTTCCCATCCCCTTGCTTTTCTAGCTGGTGGTAGGCATCATACAAGCAGCAGAGCTCCCTGCTATGGATGTGGGAGGCAGTTCCGATCCCTATGTCAAAGTTTACCTCCTGCCAGACAAGAAGAAAAAGTTTGAAACCAAAGTTCATCGCAAAACTCTAGAGCCCACTTTCAATGAGACGTTCACATTCAAGGTAAGAATAGCATCTTTCGTGTAGTGGTCTGTGCCTGCAAAATGAGCTGTTACTTTTCCAAATGCCAAAACTCACTCTAACTCAGTGTTTCTAAAACTTTTTCAGACCAAGGACCACTTTGTCTTTAAAAAACAAACTGTGGACCACCAATCGTGCAAACAGATTGCACTTGTTCATGTTTAATTAATAACACCAAAAGAAAAATTACTATACACTGTTATTGAACATTTACAAATATTCAGTGTAGTCTGTCAATTCAGCATTTTGATCATACTTCTCCTCTTACATTCATATGTGTGAGTGGAGCTCCATGGTAACGCACTTGGGAGGGGCTTGACAACAACAAAGTCAACTCTTTCTGCCCAAGTTTGCCAACAACAACAAAGAAGTCTTCTTATTTAAGGAGAGAAACGGAGCTAAGAGAGGTAGGAGACACCATGGCACTCCTCCTCACCTGTCTCCTCCTGCTCCTCTCTCCGTCCCGTCCGTGACAGTCTCTCTGTTCCACGTATGTCCCCATATGCGTGTTTGGTGCTGCTGCGAGCTTCCCCCGAGCTCTGCCATACGACACCTCTGTGTGTCTGGACACACTGCCGCTGCAGAAAAGTCGCCTGCAGTAGTGTTCTCGTTGCACACGTGTCTTTGAAGAGAAAATTCGTTGTTTGCCTAGACACGTACTTTATTTTCACATTGTACGCGGTCTCCTGGGCTTATTAAACTGGTCGTCAGTGTGTCAGCCAAATGGAAATCAGAAGCTAGACAAGGCACTTTTGGAAAGGCGTGACTCTGCTATCGATTTATTTTATAAATTTCCCGTGGACCACTCGGGGGCGCTGGCAGACCATCAGTGGTCCGTGGACCACAGTTTGAGTTCCATTGCTCTAACTAAATAGCAAGGCCCACAAATTGAAGTAAAGTTGTTGTATCATTCAGAAATGAAATTTTTACTTTTGTCAAACCCCCCCCCCCAAAAAAAAACTAAAATTAATTTTCTATTTTTATGATGACTATCTACATGCAGCCACTTTTTTAGCTTTATTGCTATTGTATATCTATTTGAACTCAGTAGTCTGTTGATGCACTGGGAACAAACTGGGAATGACAAAGGGGCACAAAGTGTGGCAAGTTCTTAAAGTGTATATGACAGGTTAGCATGCTTTTTCACTAAAATATAGTTAACATCATTATATTTAAGATTTAACTAAAATATTTGCCTAGTTTTGTCTATATTTGTAATTCTGGTGAAGTTTATAATTTTACTTCCTGGTTTAACACAGACAACACATATGACATACCTAGAGGTAACTCCATAACTGTTACCTAGCAACCATAATGTTAACAAGGGCCAAAACTCAACTCACTCAATAGTTATGATTAGGCAAATACATTTTAGGCAAATAAAAATAGATCACAACATGTTTATTGTGTTAAATGAAGGCTTAAACTGTCAGAAAAAAAGTATTTTAGATGGAATTTTCTGTTTTGATGACATAGGTAGAGGGATTCCACTTTAGAGCTCACTGCTACTTCCATTTTTGTTTTGTACTTTTCTTCTAAACTATTTCTCCACAAACTGTACAGTAAAATTATGATAAGTTACCACAGGTACTAACCCACCAAATCAATTCATAATTGAAAAATATGCATTATATGCACTATAATGCCAATACATGACAAAAATGCCCATATATCATGTTACACTAACACCTACATATTGTTCATCCTTAGTAGTGGAATCATATGTTATTTTACAGCTATTTACTATTACTCTTTACTCCTTAAAGTTGAATTACTCAAAATCCAAAGTGTACCTCCATGTCTTGTTCTGTCTGCTCAGGTCCCTTACAGTGAGCTGGGAGGAAAGACCCTGGTGATGACCGTATATGATTTTGACCGCTTCTCCAAACATGACGCCATCGGAGATATCAAGATCCCCATGAGCAGCATTGACTTCAGCCAGTCCCTACAAGAGTGGAGAGACCTGCAGAAGGCAGAGAAGGAGGAGGTGAGCTGTGGGAATCGAACCTCAGTCTCTGTTATTATATAGAGAACAAATACATACATATCAAAAGGAAATGTTACACCTGAATCAAGGCTGCAAAATTTAGCACTTTTGAAATCAAAAAAGAATTTGAAAATTTAAAAATTATAGCAACACTGCCCAAGAGAGTATTATTTCAGTAACATAATTTTCTCTGCAAACAAAATATCTTGACTTAGTCTGTAAAAGACTTACTAAACCTGTAGTTTAGACTAGGCTTGTCAGAAGTATTGAAAATAAGATACTAATACATTTGAGCAGGTATCAATACTGCAAAAAAATCACATTAACAGGACAAAATTTGAGCTTTCAGTTCAAATTACAGTTTTAGTGTAATTTTGAGCTTTATCCAAATGAATATAAGACCTCCTGCTAAGATAAAGAAAGTGCGATTATTTTGTACATGAAAATTATATTCTATTAATAAAAAAGCATTTTATATCCATTGTGGTATCGTAATCGGTATTGAGTATTGAGTCTAGGGGTGTGCTAAAAAATCGATACATAGATATATATCGATATTATTAAAATCGATACAGTATCGATTCTCCGTTTTCTATTATCGATATTCCCCCCGGAAGAGAAGCGAGAAGCGTGCAAGAGAAGCGAAAATAGAAAAATGACACAGACTCTAATGTGCATTATATCTGCCAAGGTCTATGTCCGTACAGTGTCGCGGAGAACCAAGGCTTTCGCCTTATGATAAACACATTAGATCAACGCTATGTGATTCTCGCACGTAAACATTTGACGGTGGTAGCGGTCCCGCGAATGTACCAGAGGGAGAAGGATGCCGTTAAAACCAGCCTAAATGCAGCACCGAGAGTGGCCTTTACTTGTGATGGCTGGACGTCCCGTGCCACGGAATCGTATGTCACCATTACGAGCTATTTTGTCAACGAACACTGGAGGCTAATTTCCCACGTTTTACAAACTAGAGCC
>KN486716.1:0-18639 GCA_000787095.1 Periophthalmodon schlosseri | reverse complement strand
CGTCTGTTGGGTCGCGTGAGACGCATTTCAAACTTTTTCAGGCGCAGCACAACGCCACGTCCTCCGTCAGAAGCCAAATCATCATTATTCTAGGTTTAATGAACGTTCTATGTGTGAATATAAATGCAGCATTTAGCTTTAGAAGCACAGCAATGATTTAATAGCTACGTTGTGAGCTCCTTTAGATCAGTCAAACTGCACGTGCCTTTGTTCAAGTAATTGTTGAGCTCGTATAAGCTCTGGATGATGATGACCAATGCAGCTGAGCACTTTTTTGAGGTTGTATAGTTCTAGTTAGAAACATGCATTTATCAATCTTTAATTTTCAATAAATGGAAGATAAATGCACCATTTAATGTTTTGTTTTTTGTGAAAATGGGGTTGATCATTAAGTAAGAGGCTGAAAGCCTTTATTTTTTTCTGAATCGTATCGTATCGATTTGAAATATATTGTATCGAATCGTATCGTATCGAAAATGCACTGTATCGAGATATGTATCGTATCGTGGCCTGCGTATCGAGGTACGTATCGTATCGGCAACTTCTTGGTGATACCCAGCCCTAATTGAGTCAATTCCTTAGTATTGAAAACGAGTTTAAAATTTTAGTATCATGACAACACTAGTTTAAACTTCTGCAAACATGATCTGAAATGCATACTATTTTTGTAATAGTTCATATCTCATTTTTAAGTCTGTTTATGCTCCTAGACTTAAAAATGTAAAATTGGTACAGAATCCTATTATTATAAATCTAATCTCAATTGCAATGCTTGTCAGAAAAATCACACTTATATATTTTTTTACAGAAGTGTTCAGTCCTATTCTGAATAGTACTGTATGCAAAATAACACAACGCACATGCTGAAATGTTTTACAACTTGGATTAGGCAAACATTTCAGGATTTGTAAGGGATTTCTCACATAACTAAAAAGAGCCTAGTACACATACTGCTTTCTCTCCATATCATATAATTTAAAAATGTACCTCACATTATATCTGTTATAATTTAGCTCCTGCCATATTGTAACTTAATTGGAGCGTTTGGATAAGAGGCTTATTACCTTGGTCTCCTTGTTGTAGAGCGAGCGGCTGGGAGACATCTGCTTGTCCTTGAGATATGTTCCCACTGCGGGGAAGCTGACTGTGGTGATTCTGGAAGCCAAAAACCTCAAAAAAATGGACGTGGGTGGATTATCAGGTATTTATTTAACATACTCTGGATTCATCTTACAATGAACTTATCCTATATACTGGTACTAACTAGTGTTGTTGTTGTTGTTGTTGTTGGTATCATGTGGTCTTATATCCGTGTAATCCCTCAGTCGTCCAGATATGTTCCATAGTGGTTTACTAGTCTATGTGTCTTATACTTGTTCTGATACAGCTCAAGATCATTCTAAAGCTATTCAGGAAAGGTTAATTTCTGTCCTGTGAATGTGACTTTATTAGTATCAATACCTGCTCAAATTAGTATCTAGTTTCAATACTAGTTTTAGTATTGATTAGTATCTGATTTTCGATACTTTTGACAACCCTAGTACTAACACATACACACAAGATTGAGAAATTAAAGGACCCACTTTGTGGTTGTGACCAAGTGATCCCAGATAAGTAGTTTGTTAATGGTGTATCAACTTTCAAGCAGTTAAGCAGCAACTAAAATACTGATGGATTTGCTGCAACTGTGCCAGGCCATATTTAATCCTCTCTGCTCTCCTAACAGACCCCTATGTGAAGCTCCACTTAATGCAAAATGGGAAGAGACTCAAGAAAAAGAAAACGACAATAAAGAAGAACACTTTGAATCCGTACTACAACGAGTCTTTCAGTTTTGAGGTGGCGTGTGATCTCATAGAGGTACAATATCTGTGATAAATATACTGTACTTTCATAACTATTCTTACTTATAATACTTACCTGTTCCTGTTTTTGTTCCTTGTTATTTAAAGAAAGTGCAGGTCGCCATAACTGTGCTGGATTATGACAAGATTGGGAAAAACGATGCCATTGGGAAAATACTACTTGGAGGTACCAGCACGGGAACGGAGCAGCGTCATTGGTTGGATATGCTGGCCAATCCGCGGCGGCCCATTGCCCAATGGCATAGTCTGAAACCAGAGGAGGACATAAACGCACTCATTTCTAACAAGAAGTAATGCCCAGTCACCAGCAGTAAAGTATACAGCAAAGACAGTCTGGAGTATGTACCTCAAGCCTTCAAATATATATTATTCTTCATTATTGTTCACCTCTACACCTGAACATCACATGTTTGTTATACTGTATATGCTTCACCATCAACATCAATAGTTTAATGCAAAGTTTGACTAAATGTAATAGATTTCAGAGTATATCTGACTAAAAGAAGTAGGATATTCATAGAGGATTAAAACATTATGTTCACAAATTCATACTAAGATTGTATCATACATTTAAGTCTGTCTAGTTACATTTAAGTCTGTATATTTACTGTATCTCCACATTGATCACAGTCTGACATTGTAATTTGCCAAATAAATATTTATTACAAATATGTTGTTAAAATTGTTGTTTACACAAATGTTACTGTAACATTTAAGTTTAAATAATTCTCGATAAAAAGGTGGTCATGTTAACTTTTGAATTCACTGATAGTTCAGAAGTGAAACATCTTCTATGAGAAATTAAAGGAAAGATACATAATTTTGATTATATAATTGATATAATTATATAATTGATAGAATAAAATGATATGAATGAAATTATAATCATTGGTTTAATAAGTTGGGGGAAAGGGGAGTATGTACAGCCTACTCGTCTCAAAGCTCAACGCTGCAAGACTTTTTTTGTCAAATAAGTCCTCTTTAAAGCTGCATTATCCAATTTTTTTTCTCATTTTTGTTTTTTTCCCACAGAAAGAAGCAAAAAGTACAACTTTGTGACAAAAATCTGACCTCTGCACCCTCCTTTCATCTAATTAGGAAACATTGTATCTATTGCAAACTTTTGTCAATTGGAAAGGGTGGTCCAACCTGTTTCACTTTCCTGTCCAAAAAGCTAGTGGCCAAATCATGCATGTGAATATACTAGTGATGTGCCAAAGGGTTTGTGGCAGCTAGGGACAAGTTAAATTAAAATACATAGGCCTCCATCTTTCACAGTTTGAAAATCAGGTATCCCAACTTTAACCTGTTCATGATGTGGGAACATACAAGTGTTAGAAACATGGGAGCAACCATAGGGCTGCAGGGAGTGGGGGCTTATACAAGGTCACCCGGGGCCCTAGTAGGCCCACCTGCACCGCCACAGTCTATGGGAGGACCCAAAGACTGCCTTGAATGCCTTTACATCAAGCATACAGGATTCAGTGTTCAGTCTATCTGGGCTATTTGCTTAAATATTACTTAGAATCATTATTCTGCCAACACAAATGTACAGTTTATGAATATCTTATACATATATTTATTATTCCTTCCATTAGAGTGAATTTTAATTGATGGGGGGAGAGAAATCAGATCAGGGGAGATGCTCGGGACTTACAGTGAATGTCTGGCTCACTGACCATGGGACTGACTCATGGAAGTATTTTAAATCATATTGATCATATTATATTGTTCATGTATCTATAATGTTCATATTACGGACCCTGATCATGAAGTTGGTGCCACACGCTCGTGCACTCAAAACAGGTTTAAGGTAATTTGATTAAATAAATGTTTGTACTTTAAATAACGTTATAACACAATACACAACTGTACGTCATAAAATGTATTATTTGTAAATGGGCAAACATAACTGGCTATGTTAAAAACTAAATATTTGTCGCTAGCTTATCTTAGCATATATAACGCTACATTTGCTAGCTGACTTTATTATCATTTTATTATAATATGAACAGTGTTGTCTTTTAGTTTAAATTTGTTTTTCAAATAACAAATATTTATGAAAGTATAATATTAGCTGCTGGCGTTTGAACAGTTTATTTAAAATAGCTGGTGTTTCTGCTGGGTAAGTTCGCTAACTTTAATGGTAAAAGGTGCCAGGATAAAGGAGCAGGTTGAGTGCGCTGGCAGCTCACTTACCTGCCCATAACAGCCCAGTTTACTGCCCAGTACTGCCCAGTACTGCCCACACACACTCACACAGGTGCTGTACCCGTCCTGAGCTGAAGGGGCCGTCGCCTCCTGGCAGGTACACTTATTGGGCAGGCAGGTGTAGGCAGGTTTCAGCCTCAAACTCCGCATCGTCCCGGTGTCTCCTGTCCTCCCGCGCCCTTCTCTCCCGGGACCATTGAGATGCGCCGTTAAAGTTTGGCGGAACTTCTTTCGGACTCTGAGATGAACTTAAAGTGGACAGTGGAAAGATTTCTTCTTATGTCATTTTCCATCTCCCACCTGCTGCTACTTGAGGGTGAGCATGGCACCTGTATTTGGAAGGTTGTAATTACAGGGAAAAGGGCAATTAGTTATAAATATTATAATATAGTTATGGTTATTTCATATTTGTAAAACACATTAGTTCTGTGTTATTCATATTGTTATTTGTTTTGTAGAATTATATATTTAAATATATATAAGTGGCCTTAAGTTGCTTTGACAAAACAATTGCTTCTGATGCCAAAAAATCCTTCTCACACTTTGAAAGGTGACTTGTTTTTGTGTTGTTTAGGAGCTCAGAGCCGACTTTCACTATCAACAGGGAAACTACAGAGGTAAATGATGATTACAATCATTCTATGTCCCACTGCTGTCACTCGAGGTGAGATAGAGATCTGTGATGGTGTGTGTATGTGTGTATGTGCTTCTCAGTACGAGAGGGTTCAGTAAAGAGTTTGGAGTCGAGATTCAAGTGGTGTAAAGTGCACTTAAGTCTCCCCTCTGACTGTTTCTCTCACTAATGTGCATGTTTGTGTGCGCAGAAGGGCTAATGCACTTCGGAGGAAACGGGATCTCCTCGGGGAGGAGGTTGGTACACTACACCTAAGAGAACCGGGAGAGGTCAGGGCACCCACATGCGCACAAACACCCAAACGGGCACAAAGCAGGCTTTGTACAGAACAAGACACACTCACTAACACATTCACTTTGTCCCACTCATCCTGACGCAACTTACAGCCAGTTACACTTGTGTCAATGATGCTGTTTAACTGTCTGTTGCTTCTTCTGTCCTAGACATACAGGCCACTGCTGTCAGAGGGAGCACTGTCCCGCAGTATCATACACAATTACACATCTAGAGATGCTTCTTCAGGTAACTGTTCTAAAACTCTACAAAGAGAAAGCCTATAAACATTACATTAAAATGGACAAAGTGCATCTGACTGTCTTCTCCAGAATATTGTGGTTGTCTCAATGGAGGCTGGTGTCAGGAGGGCGGTGCGTGTGACTGTGCTCAGTTCCAGGCAATGGGAGACCGCTGCCAAATCAGTGAGTAATACTGTACCTGCAACTCCATGTCTCAGCCCCCAAATTCATTACATTTCATTTAGTATGAAAAATGTGGTTGACTGAACACACATGTGGCTATATGTTCACCATTCGGTTCAAATGTTTAATAATCGTATTGTGTTACACTAATTAATACAAGAATGTGTGAGACTCTTCAGTTGACTGCATCAGACTCTCCGATCCTTCAACAAACTTTAATTAGTTCTACGCCAAATGTTAATTATCAGATTTTCTGAAATTTGCTCATTCCAATTTTAATTCATATTCAGAGCCACTGCAGTCATCACTCAGACACAAGCCCCGATCACTCCGACAGAAGACAAAACCACTGTTCTTTCAACAAGACGTCTGACTCTACATGATACACAACATTTCAGCCAATCTATCATAGCAACCTGCATTGCATTGACTTCAAGTATTGTATAAGCTCTAAATTAGATATATTTTTTTTTTATCCAGGTAAAATACAGCGTTTGGAATCTAAACCTCTCTGTAGTTATCACGGTGATAAATAGGCACTTGTGACATGTGAGTCACTCTCAGTCATTTTCCAGGTGAATCTTGGGTAGCATCTTGGCACCGCAATCTAGGGGGGAATTCCTGTAACAACAGTCTTTAGAGAATTCAGGTGTTCATTTTCCTCTGATAAGTTTAGTAGAATAGGAGGATGACGAAAGACAGTGCAGCACTAGCCCTATCATTTCCCTAACATTTCGAATTCCTCATTGTGTTCATGGATGTCATCACTGCAAACATCTTGTGTGAATAAATTGTCCATTTATCATCAGTACCAAACCAGGGCCAGGACAGAGACGGAATCTGCCGGTCGTGGGGTCAGCACCATTATGAAACATTTGATGGGATTTACTACTACTTCCCCGGCACCTGCTCTTATATCCTGGCCCAAGACTGCCACTCTGCCACGCCACAGTACACCGTGTGGGTAAGAGCATATAGATCAAGCTTATCTGCTGATTTGAAGTAGTTAAATAGAGCTAAGTAGATTTAAGTTGGTGTCAGGTTCTGTTAGTGCTCAGGTTTATGTTGGGTTCATCTCATCACAGACAGTTGAGCGTATTTTTAGATAGACAGGTCACGTTACAGAGTGTGGATTAATACTCGTTTTCCTGTGCACGCGTCCCTTTGATCCTCTTTGATCTCTCAGGTCCATAACAGCCGAGTGTGCGAGGGGAGTGTGTACTCGTGCCCCAGAGCTCTTAGCCTTTTCTTCCCTAACGAGGAGGAAATTCACATCTCTGGTTATCAAGTCCATCAAGGTGGTCGTCGGTCAGTATGCATTTATATTGGTTAAAGTCCGACTATGTAACTTTTCTAGTGGAGGGTCTACCGCCTGCTTGTCTCCATGGTGATGTTATTGATTTACCTGGAATGTTCCATAGTATGGTATTAATCTCTTTTGCGTTTGTTCAATTACAGGTGTTTTTATTGTTAGTAATACTTTGCCTGATGGCCTGTTTCCATGGAGATAAGGTTTACACCATACTGTGCATAGACATTAAAAAGGAGATGTGGTCTTTGATGCCAATACTATCAGCCACTCGCCATCAATATTATTAATAAATATGAGGTCAAAGCTTTATTAAATGCCTTTGTTGAGTGTGTAAACCCTTTGTTTTTGTATAATTCTACTACTTTATGTTGAGATTCAGATTTTGTGCTGTTGTGTTTTAGGTTGTATTTTATATGTGTCTTAGCGTCATTGTTCAATGCTAGGCAAATCTGCGTCCATACCATTGTGGAACATACTAGGCAAAATCATAGCATCTCTATGGAGGCACGAAGGTTTCAGACCCTCCACCAGAAATAATAAATAGTGCACTCTTCAAATAAGCTTGAACTGCTGTGGCCCAAGCACGTATATAATATACTTGTTTGCTGTTGTAGGCTCAGTCTGCCTCACACTATCGGAGGTGTATTTATAGAACGCCTGGCTGACTACCTGCTGGTGAAGAGTGTGTTTGGGTTTTCTCTGGCCTGGGATGGGGAATCAGGTGTTTACCTAAAAATGAGTGAGGATCACCAGGGCGTCCCCTGTGGTTTATGTGGTAACTTCAACCACCTCTCACGGGATGATCTCACTACTGCCAGAGGTAAGACTGGACTCCATTATTTATAACTACCAGACACTCCCTATAACTATATTTATTATACCATTGCCAAAGACAAGAGCATTGTGCAGCATTAATGTGGGCCAGAGGGTTGGGTATGTGCAGTACCTTTGCTGGCCCTATTTAACTGTGTTATAATCAATACAGGACAAGGGCATATTATTGTATTGACGAGACGTGGATTAAACAGTACGTAAAGAGAAATAATGAATGACCAAAACTGAGTAAAACTGAGTAAAAGGGTATAATTTATAGTTCAGGTACAAGAAAGAGGCCAGAAAGAGGCCAACTCTCTATGCCCCATTTGTCACATTTACGGCTGTAGTCAACGAAAGAAATTCCTGGTCAACGAAAGACATGTCCTGCCGATCGATTAGTCAACTATAAAGGGGGCGTGGCACAAACTTTCAAAACTATTATGTATCTCTGTGTATCTGACCCAAACTGCACTCACAAGACTACACCTGCACGGGAGTTCGTGCAAAAACTATATAGCAGAAAAC
Organism: Periophthalmodon schlosseri; assembly: GCA_000787095.1. Taxonomy (NCBI): domain Eukaryota; kingdom Metazoa; phylum Chordata; class Actinopteri; order Gobiiformes; family Gobiidae; genus Periophthalmodon; species Periophthalmodon schlosseri. The sequence continues at coordinate 10,578 of KN486716.1, read as the reverse complement.
AAGACTACACCTGCACGGGAGTTCGTGCAAAAACTATATATGCAGAAAAAAGTACTAGGAAATGTATTTATATAAAGACAGATTACATATAAATACAAAAAATACTAAACCTTCAGCTAACTAGCTCACTCACTAACTTTCCTTTCTGTCATTGTCCCATATAAATCCTTACAATAAATAAAATGATTTATAAGCCCTACTAACCCTCTGCAGAGAGTGGAAACACAGTATTACCCCAGCCTATTACCAGCCCCACATGAAGCTCTCTGTGCCTCTGTTTGAGTATTTTGTGTCGATGTTGTGTTGAAGGGATCCACACAGATGAGCCGGCAGTGTTTGCCAACAGCTGGGCTGTTGACTTGCCCCATGAGAGACATTGTCCTGCTGTAGATCTTGACTTCAGTGGGCCTTGCCAGTCAGAGTCAGACATGGACGTAAGAGTGATAGTGACAAGACCAGCATAAAGCACTTTATGGGATATCATGATGTTTCATTTGCTTATATCTTACACAGGATGCCATAGAGAAATGCAGTGCACTTCTCTTCTTCCCCTTTCTGTCATGCCATCAACACATTGATCCGAATCCGTTTGTGGCCAGTTGTGTCTCTGACCTTTGTGTGTAAGTTGTTTTTGCGCATGTATGTCCACAGAAGACTTTTGTAATTGAATTAAATGATAAGTCATATTTATTTTTATCTGCCTTTAGATCTGATGATGAGGATACTTTTTGCAAAGCTTTGGTAGAATACACTCGTGCCTGCTCACATGTGGGGTATCCTGTGAGAGAGTGGAGAGACAGCTTTCCATCCTGCAGTAAGATTCCACTGTATACTTATAGTGACAGTATGCAACACTTCAGGTAAAATATTATATTTGTCTCTAGATGACGGCTGTGAGGACAGTTTTGTCTATAGAGACTGCATCAGCTGCTGTCCACCCACGTGCACATTTGAGAAAGAATGTTTGGGAACAAACTTGCATTGTCTGGACGGCTGCTACTGTCCTGATGGTACCTTTGAGCAATGTTTTACTTGAGTCTACAAATATATCACATTCTGTTTTATCCTTTACCAGGCCTTATCCTACAAAATGGAACCTGTATTGCTGTTTCCCAGTGTCCCTGTGTTTACCATGGCACATCGTATGAACAAGGACATGTTCTGCCACAGGGATGTAGTATTTGGTCAGTACTCCATCATATAATACAGTAAACTTGTCAAGTTTGATCAAATGTACAATAAATGTTAAATATTATGCTCCAGTGTGTGCATGGGTGGAGTGTGGAACTGTACAGAGAACAACTGCACTGGTAAATCAACACTCTGCATACTGTACTTGGTCCAGATGTTTATTCTGAAATCTAAACATTTGGACACTGTTTTCCCAAGCCGAGTGTTCAGTCGTGGGGGATGTGTTTGTCACCACCTTTGATGGGAGGATGTTCCTTCAGCCAGGGGCATGCCAGTATGTCCTTGCAAAAAGTCGCACCAGCAACAAGTTTATTGTCACACTACAGTACACTACATGTGCCGAGGTAATGGGATTTATTCAGAATAGATCAAATATGATTTTAAATTCTGACTGTTGATGACATTCTTTCTGTAGCATCAGGTGTGTATTCAGTCAGTGACTCTGGTGTTGGATGAAGACATGACACGTCAGATCACGTTGACCCGGGAAGGGGAAGTGATCTTTGGAGTGAACCCAGCCCCTGTTCTGCCCTATGTGGATGGTATGATGGGACACAGACAGACTTATTTATTTAAAAAGGGACATCACACTTTAATTGATAAAACAAAATACTGTATGATTAATGCTGTTGTTTAATTTACAGAAACAGTTGAAATACGAAAGCTCACCTCTGTATTTACTCAACTGAAGACAGACATTGGTCTGCGAATTCTCTATGATGGTCAAGGGGGCCGGATCTATTTGCAGATCGAAAACTATTGGCGCGGATTGACTCTTGGCCTTTGTGGAACCTTTAATGGAAATCTACGAGATGACTTCCTGTAACGATCTTAACACTTCTCTAAAACCGCTTGTTTAGTACTTCTGGGTATTTATATGACAGTACATGTTTTATTAGATCTCCCTCTGGAATGATCGAAGGAACCCCTCAGCTTCACAGTAATGCTTGGAAGGTGTCCTCTGCTTGTATTGCTCCTGTTAATATTCCCATCATAGACCCATGTGAGATGAACCAGCACAATGGTAATACTACCAAGAACATGCTAGATTTGTTCATTAAGGTCACTGAATTAATTTCTATAATCCATTTCATAGTATACTATGCAAACCAATGTGAGATTCTTGTGGGGAGTGTTTTTGCTCCATGCCATGGCTACATCAGTCCTAACGTGTACCAGCAGCAGTGCCGGTACCAGGCATGTCGCTGTGGAGGCAGCTGCCTGTGCACTGTCCTGGCTCATTATGCATACCTCTGCTCAAAACATGGAGCGGACATAAACTTCCGGCCACATGTGTCTGAGTGTGGTGAGTGCGATATTAACATTATCATATATAACTAATGTAATATCATAAAGGTATCATATAGTAATATTTAGTCTTGTCTTGTGTGCAGGCGTGGTGTGTCTTGGAGGGATGCTGTACCACTCTTGTGTCTCTTCCTGTGGCCGCTCATGTCGCGCTTTGTTTGGCCCAGAGACCTGTGATCCGGCCGAGTGTGCAGAGGGCTGTGGTTGTCCTCACAATAGTTATTACGATGATGTGCGCCAGCGCTGTGTGCAGCTGTAAGACCTCAAAACTCATCTTTACTGTTAGTCTAAACTGCATGTACGGCCATTTGAAAGCTCTTTGTTTTTCATCAGGTCTCAGTGCCACTGCTACTCCATGGGAGGTGTGTCACAGCCAGGAGAGGTGACCTTCAGTGTGTCTGGTCCCTGGTGAGTGTTCAGTAGAATCGTGATCTAATCCTGTGACAATATTCTATTTTGATGAGATTGTCATACCGTGATTCAGTGCTTCTCTGTGTAATGTTGCTTTTAACACAGACACTTACCCACCCACTCCTCATATTTGTCAGACACTATCATGCTCTCACTCTATGAGCGAGTGAAATGTGGATTTAACCAATCACAGTGAAGTGTGAAGTAACAGATGGGTTTAGTTAATGATGGATAAAAAAAGATACTAACGGCATGAAATGTGATGAAATCAACATCATGAACTCAGCTCTAAATCCCCTCCTTTTTCTTGTTCTGTTTCGCAGCCTGTGCAGAAATGGGAAGATGGAGTGTGTGCAGGAGGAGCAAGGTCTCACAGTATCACTATTTTCCCTAGCCCATTTCCATTTCCATTTAAGCTTTTTTGTAAGTTTCTTCTTTGATTCTCTGTTGTATCCCCATTGCAGAGTCAGACAGCACAGAAGTTGGAGAGTGTCCAGAGGGTAAGGTGTACCACAGCTGCAACGAGCAGAGAGGAGGGGTGGCCTGCGCTCCAACCTGCCGCAACCTCATGCTCAATATGACCTGCCCTCCAAACACGCCCTGCATACCGGGATGTGTCTGCCCTCCTGGGTAATCACCAACTGCAGCCTCTCAAAACACCACAGCTACCTATTTTAGACTAAGTAAATATACAGTATATATACAACAATACTACATTTTAGGCCCTAAAATTAAGTCTTTGTTGGGTTACATATGTCCATTATATTTCAAAACATGTAAAGTAGATAAGTAAAAGGAAATCAGTTACTTTGATGAACGACTTTCCATGTTTGACTTTTTTGTTTTTGTTCAAAGGCTGGTCCTGCATCATGGAGAGTGCTACTATCCAGAGAACTGTCCTTGCGCTTGGCTGGGTCTTGAATACCTTCCTGGGGAGACTGTTGAGACTCCGTGTTACAGATGGTATAAGGCTTTGTTGTTGACCATTTTTATTTTAAAGTTAAGAGTTAAACATACTGTACAATGAATGTCCGTCTCTTTTTTATTAGTGTGTGTCACCGTGGCTATTTTAACTGCAGCTATTCCCCGTGCCCGGCTGTGTGCACTGTCTACAGTGATCGACACTACCATACCTTTGACGGACTAGAGTATGACTACCATTCAGACTGTCAGGTCTACCTCATTAAAGTAAGTCATGCTTCATCACAGCTTCACTTGAGCACACAGTCCTAGGTATTTCTCTGAAACATTGTGGAATTTACTTTGACCACACTTTGACCACACAGCTGCTTGATTGTGTCAAAATATGCGTAAACAGGGCAGTCACACCTTTAAGAGCTAAGTGAAAGATTATTCATGTTTTTAACCAGGACTGAACTGTATGTTTTAATCCTGTAATAAACTGTAGTGTTAGTTAGAACAGATTAAGATGAATGTTTGTGTGAACATTGTACATTGCTTCATTTACACCACAGTAATGCTATCAGACATTGGGCCAAGCTGTAACAACACAAAGGCACTAGTGTTCAATTCAAAGCCCTGGGCTCTGGCGCTCCCAGGGATATAGAATTAGAATTAGCTGAACAGACACAGCGTTTCAGATCCAACAGGCTGCCGACCACCACTCAGACCTCAGAAAATGGCCACGGAGGTCACAGCTCTGTCCTAATAGCCTACTGCCACTTCCTGTCCTGTCACCTTTCACTTACCTGGAATGACACAGCTTCCCCCAGTTTGGATTGTGTTACATTATATTTATTTTACAGGATTTAAATGATTAAAGTGGCACAAAATCTGAACTAAGTATTTGTTTTTCATTTCCAGAGTTTTAATGAATAACTTTCTTTTCTTTTATCAGAGCACAGAAGAAACCGAGGTGTCCATCATTGCCCAAAACAAGGACTGTTATGAGAGTGGCATTGTGTGCTTGAAAACACTGGTCATTCATGTGGGACTTACCCAGATCTACTTTACGGACAACTCAGGCAACCCTGTAGGAGCTCACCTCTGGCTAACACATTCTGCAAACTCATTTCCTCAGCTCTAAAACAATTCTGATCTGCTATTCCAGAGTCCGTCCACTGTTATTGGAAGAGGATTTGAATTTGAATTGTGGAAAGCGGGCTACTACACGGTTGTTCATTTTGCAAATCAGGACTTAACCATCCTCTGGGACCGCAAAACAACTGTCCACATCCGAGCTGGGCCTCAGTGGAAGGTCTGGGTCAGAAAACAATCCCACACTATAGGTGTGCAGGTGTGCCTCTCACGCAACCTGCACAGCCTGCCTACTGCACAACAATACACTCAAAACTCATTATTTTTATGTTCATGAGAACAATTAGGGATGTAACAATAGTCTTTACACTAATGCACTTTGCATGTTCAAATCTTTGTGCCCAAAGAAAGAGGCCAAGTAGGTGATTACTTGAATTTAATGAATTACCTTTTTATATAAATGTGTTTTACATAGAGAATCTTTGGTGTGATAGGACAGAAGGTCTCAAAATTTTTGAGACCAGGAACCCCTTATTGGTATGAATATATCACAAGGACCCCACAATAGTATCACAATGAAATTGAGAAGTTCAAGACATGTTTATAACCAAATTTGGATGAAAGATTTCTCTTTATTTTATTGGTGTAGTTGCTTACATCATAAACAGTATGTTTGGGCTTGTATATAATAACAATAGAAATAATAGTATTTAAGTATTGATCAATGTTATCACAATTAGAAGAAATGAAGTAGTAAAAACTTTTGTAGTCTCAGTCTTTTTGAAAGTAGCTATATACTTAAATCAGTGAAATAATTGATACTGAGAGATACTGAGATTTATATGTCATTGTATCCATGGTGTGTAATCAGCCTTACTGTTGCAGTGTTATGCAAATGTGATTGTGTAACCTTGTTTGTCTTTGCAGGGACACCTGAGTGGGATGTGTGGTAACTTTGACAGTGTGACAGTGAATGATATGACCACCTCGAGCCACATGGAGGTGAATAACGCGCAGACGTTTGGAGACAGCTGGGCCCTAGGGCAGGTAGGAAGCACCACCGACTTCCTCTCCCCTCCTCGTTTTGTTTTCTGTCTCACGTTATCTCCCTCACTTACTCTTTCACTCTTCTTTTTAACTTGCATTTGTAATTCATGACTCAATTCCCCTGAGTTCAGTGTGATATTTAAGAGTAATCAGACACTTAATCACCTGCTGCTGTGCGCATGTGTATTGTGTGCGTTAGTGCGAAAGTGACTACGTACTGGCCCGACCGTGTGAAGGGGACCTGGGCCGACAGCCGTATGCCAAGAGGGAGTGTGCTCTTCTCTACAGCGACGTCTTTGCTCCCTGTCACAATGTGGTGAGTCATTTGAACTGTCATTAGGAGGCATACGACACACTTCTACACCTAATTATGAATTCACATACAAACATCTGTTGTTGTCCAGCAGAGGGAGCCACCAGTATGTGCAAAAAATAATGTCAATGGTCATCTCACTACAAGTGTACAAGTAACTGAAACAATACTACCTGAATATATCTAAACAAATACATTAGAACTAGATTTTTGGAAATTGCTGCAAAATAATATGATCTTTACAAGATTTTGTTTGTCACAAAAATACTATATCTGCTACAAGAAACAACATAAAGATTTTATTTTTGTAATTAAATTTATATTGAGTGTTGAGATAAATCTACTATATTATTCTGGCAGACCATACTATATTTATATGGTCCTCTCTCCGTTTTAGTTTGACCCAATTCTTTTGATTCTTTTGTCCCTAAAACTCAGGCCTTCTTTCCTGTGTAAATTATTGAGAGCTAGTCACCCCCTCTGTGAGACCTCAGCAGCTCCCCCTCTGTGACGCTCCTATCCTTCTCCACATTGTAGTGAATATAATGAGTGTTTATGTGTACATGCATTTTTCAACATGGCTTGTCTTTCTGCCAGGTGGATGTGGCCTGGTTCTACAGAAACTGCCTGACTGACACTTGCAATTGTAACCGTGGGGGTGACTGTGAGTGTCTGTGCACGTCTATCGCAGCATATGCACACAAATGCTGCCAGCAAGGGGTCACCATACACTGGAGGTCACCCTCTGCCTGCCGTAAGTCCAACCGCACTGGCCTGTATCTGTTACACAGGCTAACGGTCAGTCCATTCTCTACTGCTGTAGTCTGCAGGAGGCAGTGTAGTGCTGTTTCATTTGTCAAATGCATAATGCTGTACTTTGATGTTATTGTGTTTTATGTGTGTTCTAAATATAACAACTGATAAACCTTCATCTCCTCGTCTTATTCTGCAGCCTATGATTGTGAATACTATAATCAGGGTAGGTAGAAGAGGAGTTAACATGTACTGCTTGTAGCATGTCTCATCCCTAATATTCTGTTTGGTCCCCCATCAGAGTTAGGTGATGGCCCCTTCTCCATAGTGAGTGCTGTGTATAATGACACCATGTTTGGGGTGAATCGCAGCAGCAGCACTGTCTTCCCCCTGCTCAGAGAGAGAACAGGGCAGATGCCTGCTCCAGGCTTACTTTTCAACTTCATGATCACAGCAGGACTGCAGAAGGATAAAACATCACGTGGGTGCTCAGATTCTCACACAAATAAACAACACTGTCATGTTCCTGAGCTGATCTAAGTCCTTCCCCTCTCTTCATACCAGGTGTCCCTGCAGTGTCATTAGAATCTGCAGAGCGGCCTAACTACTTCCTGGTTGTGTCCAGCCGCAGCAGTCTTCACCTACAGCGCTGGACCAGAGGCCCAGAGTTCAGCCGCAGAGCCACCTTCATCCAGCACCAGGGCTTATTCCTGCCTGGGCACAGCTCCTTTGAACTCATGAGCCAGCCAGGAACCTTTCTGACCCTGACACGAGCAGCCGCACAAGCCCAAAGATATGACTCCTCTGAGGGGTTTAAGGCCAGCAGCAGCTTCACACTGAAGGGTCAGGGACCCGTTCACACTTATAAAAGTCTTCTATTCTGCAACTCTTCAATTTCATTATAATTTTTGTTCTTGTAGAAAGCAGTTTTGTTATTCCCTACCGTATGATGTGTGAGTGGCGCTACCAGCCCTGTGCCAGTCCATGTGTTCACACATGTAGTGATCCCGATGCCACACGCTGCCAGTTTTTGCCCCCGTAAGTTCCAGGACATTTAAACCAAAAGGCCTCTTTACCAAGACTGGCACTAAAGCATTTTGTATTTCATAGTGTGGAAGGATGCTTCCCACGTTGTCCACAGAATATGGTTCTTGATGAGGTGACCAGAAGATGTGTGTACACAGAGGACTGTAAGTTCAAATAGCACACATTTGTAATTGTACTATTAGTTTACGGGGCATTTACATTGTTTTGTTTACTGTTATAGGTGTGATGCTTCCCCCAACTCCCACTCCTTTTGCATATGTGACACGGTCCAACAGAACTACAACCCAACCAACCACTACTACAACGGTTACCACAACAACAAGGCCTACAACCACCACAACTATAACCACTACCACCACCACAGAGGCCACTACCACTCCTCTGACCAGCACTGCTGCTCCCACCACCACTACCACTGCTACGACCACAACCACCTCCACCACTCTCGCTCCAACTACTACTACCACTCCCCTGCCAACTACCCCTACAACCACACTAACTACAGAGATGGTCACAACGCCAACTACTCCTTTACCAACTACTACCACTACTACTCCTGCACTACCACCCAGCACTACCACCACTCCTCTTCCAACCACCACACCTGAAGCCACCACTACTGAGATGATTACTACACTGGCTACAACTACCGCTGTTACTACCACAACAACTGTTCCCACTACTACAACCGAAGCCACAACACTACCACCCACTACTACTCCTACCCTAACGACTACTGCGTTTATCACCACACCAACGCTAACCCCAACCCCAGTGATAACAACTGAACAGACAACTACAGCTACCACCTCCGCTCCCCCGACCACTCCTACAACCATGCCCCCAACCACCACCACCCATAGTACACCGGTCTATACCACTGAGAGCACAACTCTACTGCCTGAGACCACCACCGCAGAGACCACTCCCCCAATGGAGACGTCAACGAGCGCCATGACAACCACCGCCACACCGCCTACAACCTCTGAGCCCACTACAGAGCCCACCACTGAGCTCTCCACAACAGAAATAGTCACAAGTCCTACTGTTGTAACAGAAGAAGCGTCCACCATGACTCCCTTTGTTCTGCCAACCTCTCCTTGTACAGTAAGTGAAACATACTGTGAACAAGGGACTGGTGAGGAGGAGAGCTAATTTACCAGTTTGTCTGCCTTTATCCTATACTCACAGATATGAAATGCTTTTGATGTGCAGAAAGGTCTACATTGAGAGAGAAATAGCATCACCCACGTTTAATGTACAGATAGATATAAGACTGTTAGAAACTTTAAATTGCTCCTCTAGTCTATAGTTTTGCTTGTAGTGATAACAGACAAGTACTTTTTTTGTCTGACTTCAAACCTTCACAGCGGTAGTGATGCTGTAGTGGTTATGAATGATGTTTTTGTACTCTGTATATGTTTGTTTAAAGTTAACAGTGGACCTTAATTCATTGTATAATAATTATAATAATTAATTTTATATAATGCTCCAAAAACTGCATTCCTAATTTACATTCTCAGTCATCTGGTAGGAGATAAAGATAAGACAAGTACACAGTATCATACAAAACAATAATTCGCACAGTGGACAGGGTCTAATGTAAATGCACAGTTCAAATAGGGGTTGTTGGTCCTTTAGTTGATTAATCGGTTCATTAATGAGTCTTAGTCAACCAAAATTTGCATTAGTTGACTAATCATTTAATTTAGATTATAAGAATTTACATGGGACAACAGCAGAAAGGAGAAGTGAGTGACTTATCTGGAGAATTGGTATTTTTTGGTATTTATATTGAAAAAGGCAGCTTACTTTTCTCTGTATAAATTGATGTTTTTGCGTGAACTCTCGTGCAGGTGTAGTCTTGTGAGTGCAGTTTGGGTCAGATACATAGAGATTTATAGTTTTTTGAGGTTTTGCCACACCCCCTTTTTAATTGACTAATCAATCTGCAGGTCTTTAGTTGAGCAAAAATTTCTTTAGTCGACTACAGACTTAAAGAACACAGTCTCATACAAAACAATAATATGTACAGTGGGCATTTTGAAAGTATGTAAATGTAAATGCTCGGTTCAAACACACCTGTTTTCCTCCCATAGCCTCCATACTCGTACCGCATCGACGAGTGTGCCGAGCTCATCTGTTTCAATGGAGAGCTGCTGCTTCACAACTCGTCTTTGCACTGCCGCTACAACACCACTCAGCCACAGTGCAACCTGCTGGGCCTGCCTGTCCTCACCAGCTCCGACCCCTGCTGTCCTCAGTGGCAGTGTCCCTGTATGTTTACATGGTCATTATAGTTTTAGCTCTTTTTCAGTCATCTTATGTCCACATTAATGCTAATAAATCTTTTTCCAGGTCGTTGCACTGTGATGTCAGACCTGCGAGTGATCACTTTTGATGGAAATAATGTAGCCTTGTATGATAATGGCTCCTACATTCTTGTGAAATTACCGAGAGAGACTATAATTGGTACTGTGGAAAAATGTCCAACAAGTCAGGTAACAGGA
>KN486715.1:7271-21463 GCA_000787095.1 Periophthalmodon schlosseri | reverse complement strand
GTGGAAGGCTGTATATATGTGTTCCCTCAGCGGTTTCTAAGTTTATTCTAGGTGCTAACTTTTACCTGCGCGATGATAATTGCTCCCACTGACCCGAGCTAGCTGTTAGAGACTTGTAGCCGTTTATAGCTCAGACTAATAGTTTCCCCTCTGCACTAATGCTTCAGGTGTTACATTGTTTTAGTGTTGCCTTTGGTGGTAGCTTTGACAAGATGGCACAGGGAAGAGGTGTTGATGAGCTATAATTAAAAATCACTTTTAAAACAAGTTGAAGTTGGTTTCTTTAGTATAAACAGCTTTTAATTAAAAACGTCTTCCAGTCGTTAAGGTAAACAGTTTATGGTACATTTGCACATAAAATTGGTCTTGTATTTCAGTTGATTAGCTATTCTAGGTAGAAAAGTTAGTCTACCTCGTACTTTCTTTTTGAACGCAGGACTGGCTGGTGCCTAACTCGGAGCAAAGCAGTGCTGGGGTTGTCAAAAAAATAGGGATGCATGAAAAATGCAAAAAAAATTAGCTTCCATTTTTCTGACAAGTATTTCAGTTGCGATTAGAAATATGTGAGTGAAGTGGCATTCTGTTGAGTGCAGTTCCAGGAGCATTAATGTCTGAGAGAAGACGGAAATCTGAACTGATAAACTAATACAAGAATCCCATGCATTTCAGAACATAACTCAAGAACTGCAACCTTTTATGATTTGATAGTTGCTCCATCTCAAATTGCAGTTTTGATTCGATTGTAATGTGCTTTGATTACAAAAGGATGCATTCTGGATTTTAAGGTTACACTTGGGTGTCATTCTTTGTCCTTTTGCCACACAGGTCGGTCTTGACTACTCCAACCCGTACCTGAGCCCGTTCAGAGAGTTCCAGCGCTGGAAGCACCACCCCTTCGTGGCCCCCACCCTGGAGGGAGGCACCCGCATCGCCTACGGAGCCCGCGCCCTCAACGAAGGAGGCTTCCAGGTATGGACTATAGACACTTTATCAATAAAGTATGATTTTGATAACACAGAATTTTAATGTCAGTTTATTTCCTCTTCCATTACTAAAGAGAAAAGTACAAGTTTCTTGCTTCAAAATTGTATTTTAGCGTCACAAAAAGTATAATTAGTAAAAAGTATGCGAAAAAAAACCTTTTATATGGTCAAAGTAAAAGAAAAATTCATTTCTGTCCACTCTAAAAACATTTTGTCCAGTTAAGACGCTCATCCAAGGCTCATCCATTCTTCAGTTCTGGTCAGATTGTTCACTCCTCCCTTCAGCTCTTCCTCCCTTTAGCTCCTCCCTTCAGTTAGATATAAGGAAGTGTCCACCAGCAATTTGACCAGAACTGAAGAAGCTGCAGTGAAACGTCTTCACTCCAAAAACTTTTTGTCCAGTTGACAGAACTGAATTTTTCTTTTACTATGGATCATACCTGGACGACTGAGGGATTACACAGTTGCATAGTCAACATTTGTCCATTTCATTGTCCAGAAAAAAAACAATAAATCAACTAATAAAAATCAACAAATAATGTTAAAAACAATCATGCCTTTTAAACTAGGCCCACTTAATTTTCCATATTCTGTGATATTCTGTTTCTAATCCCAAATCCCTCATTAAAATTGCATGTTCCATTTCACTTTTGCGGCCAGTTGCCTCCATTCCCGGTTTTTGTTTGCAAACTTTGAAAGGGTCTAGTAGAGTTTACTTCAACACCAAAATAAAATCTTATAAATTATTTGAGTTGATGGACGACTCAGAGTTTGGTGCAACATAAAAGGATCCAGGTATGCACAAAGAAAACGCCACTGTGCTGAGAACTTTCAAACATGCCCCATATACCCACACTGTATATGCCCACACGCATTATTAATTAATGTTAGGAGCACTGCTAAGTATAGAATTCATTTAATCTGTAATCAAAACAGTAATAACAACGGCATGAAGCAACTTAATTAAAATGTGTTGCCATGTTTATGAATTCCCCTTTCACAGAACATTGGGTCAGGTTTATATAAGGTAAGACGGATAAGTGGGCATATTTACATGGCCAGTAAAAGTCAGATAAGTAGAGAAATAATAAAATAATCCAATAATTCAATCTGATTTTTGTTCTGTATTTACACGCACAAAAAATCAAGAAAAAATCATCAAAAACAACCGTGATATTAGGGATGGTGTATTGGTTGTCAGCGATATCTGTGGATTTCCGTAGATATCGGTATTGGTTTGATATTGAAAATTTCGCCGATATTTGGCACTGGTATTTTTTCTGCACTGCCCCAATCTCTGTGTGTTATTCACAGTTTGTACTTGGTGCATCAAATTTGTCTTTTTGAACAGACTAAAGTAGTGATAATATGAAATTATATCCCAGATAAATACATTTTGTTATTTTGTAAACTTCATTGAAACTTGGTGAGATAGCTATAGATTTTAAAAGCTTATTATCGGTATCGGCAAATATCAGTTCTTGGCCACAACAGACGAATATGGATATTAGATTCGGCTCAAAAAATCCGTATGGGACCGTCCCTATGTGATATGTGTCAGTTAATCAATGGATTTTTACCTGTTGTATTTGGAAGACAAAGTAATACATTGATTTTAAAGTATCTTTATCACATCGTTTTATCTTTCATTTTGGCGTTGTGTCATCTTATTTCTTTCTGAAAACTGTGACAGATGTTTACATGACATTTCGATAATATGACTATAAAAAACAGATAATTATCAGAGATCCAAAGGTAGGATAAGCGCTGTAGTGATCATATCAAGTTGTGTACAAGTCGGTATCCAATTTTCTTTTTTATTAAGGGGACGCTATCTAACCTCTGCTCATCAATTTTGAAAATGTTATGATTCATAAACGGGACACTTTGAACATAACTATTGTAGCCTTATTAATAGTAAAAAATAGCAGGTCTTTTGTATTGGGAAAAATGACACATATTAGCCAAAAGTTATTCAAATTATTATCAAATTTGAATACTTGGATACCGAATCTAAGATACTGGAGGTCTACTTTGGACTTTGTCAATGCACTGGGTTAATTAAAAAGCATTCATTTCTCAACACTCTATCTTCTAAGAACCTAGTTTAATTAGACTCATTAAAAAGATAAGTTGTGGGAAAAAAGTTAATTTAATCATAATCAGCTAACTAACTTTGTCTAAAAGAACAAGGTTATTTTTTCTAACTTGAATTATAATAAGTAAAGGTCTCAAATGGTAGAAACTGGGCTTCAATTTAGAATTTTTTTGTTGCTGTGGAATGCACCTAGATGAGGCAGGGCATAGACATGATTCAATAGTGCGTTTGTGCAATCATTGTCTGGGAGCATTCAGCTGCAGTGCAAACTAGATTTGTCGTCTCCTGCAAATGTGGAATAAAGGAGGGTTACGAGTTCATAATAGAAGCTGTCTCCAATGGCTTCCCAAAAGGCCAGGACTAACTATCCGGATTTTTCAAAGAACCGGTCCAAAAGTACAGTGCTGTGGGCACCGATGGGTGATGATGACTGCAAATGAAAATTTCTATGTACTAAAGCTTCAAATGAGACGGGACAGGATTATCCAAACATGCATGAATCAGTCAAAAATTCAACATAATGGCTGGAATTACCGTGGACAAAACAAAAGCTAGCCATTTAAGCAACAGGGTCCGTATGCTAATATAAGCATGCAGCTGTAATGAATGCAGTTTGACAGCAGAAATGCTCAAAACTAGTCTGGCGATGATTCATAGACTTAAAAACACTGGATTTCTACCTGTGACGTAAGCAAGATGATTAAGTATGATTAATGAAACAAGTGTGAATGAAGCTAAATACACCTTCAGGTATGTTTTGGATAAAAAGAACAAAAATGGCTAATAACTTCTCTCCAACTTGTTACCAGTGACATGGTGGCTGAGTGGCTAGCACTCACGCTTCACAGCAAGAAGGTTCCCGGGTTTGATCCCCGCCTTTCTGTGCATCCAGCTAAGGTAGCCCTGACCAAGCCTAGCAACAAGGTCACGGAGATGTGCACCCGCACACTGCACTGCTCCTGAGGTGAAGGGTGTGTCAAATGCAGAGGACAAATTTCCCTACGGGGAGAATAAATTGTATCTTACCTTATCTTGCCAACTTGTCAAATTAGTATGTAAAAGAAGACTGTGCAATTTATTATAATATCATTCTTACAAAAGTATGGGTTAATAGTGTGGCTTCAGTTCCACCTCACTTCATTCTTGGAGGTTAGATGTATTTGTGCCGCAGTGGGACTATCCCCTGTGGAGGTGTTACTGCGCATGGAGCTGCCCCATTATTCTTGCCATATTATTCTTGTCATGTAACAGTACTTTTTTTTTTTTTTTTTCCTACACGTTAAAGTTACTCCAAGTTAAATCTAAAGTCACCCCTCTCCTCTCATCCTCAGTCCATCCCAGAGCTGACCTTTCCTGGGGGGCTGCTGATCGGCTGCAGTCCCGGCTTCATGAACGTTCCTAAGATCAAAGGCACACACACAGCTATGAAGTCGGGCATGCTGGCTGCAGAGACCGTCTTCCCCAAAGTCACCGCGGAAGACCTCAACTCTGAGACCGCAGGTGGGGATTCAGACCCTCTAAAATGCTTAACGCTCCATTCCGTTTGATCAAATCTGCTGTGGTGTAGGTAAATCCGAGCGATAGTTTGGGAGAGACTGTTGTTCCTCACAGCAAAAAACCATCTCCTTGTCTCCATGAGATGTTGTTGCATTGACTTTAGTATTTATTTATTTACACATTAACAGGCGCTGTAGGCTGTTAAACGTTCATAATTTTTCAAACCAGGCTACATTGGTTAGCTAACGTTAGTTGTTAGTTAAACTCTTTACTAGCCAAAATTGGTTAATAATACAAATTGTGTGTGTCATATTTCAAAGTTCAAAATTTCACATTCAATGGTTCAAAACTTTTTTGGTCCACAAACTCCTCTGTGAATGTGGGCAAGTTAAATGTCAGATAACGGCATGTGGCAGTCAGCAAAGGTCGGATGATAAGTTCTTTCATAAGTTTTGGAGTTATTAAAAAAAAAACAGCATGGGCCCCGAAAGTGCATCTATCACAAAAGCTGTCCACTGTTAGAGTACCAGCGAAGAAAAGTCATGAAAAAGCGATTCAGCGAATGGAACAGAACGCTACAAGCAAATGAAATGGAATACAGTCTCCACTATAAAGCCATAAGACTGAATGAATACAGTGGTGCCCTTTGCAGCTCCATTTGGCTATATTTGTCATGGGAGTACTGAACTGTGAAACCTGAACACTGGGTGAAGACTAATAATGCATAATACTTTGTCTGTTGGGTCCTTTCTAGACTCATGATGACATCTGTCTTACACTACCATTGTAACATGCTGTTAAAATTCTCATGCAGATACGTAGCCTCATATTTCTGCTGCACTGGGCCTTTGAATAATATTATTATTTTAGGAACAGTGTTGTTTATTTTGTTAATTTTTATGAAATCACCTGGTACTGGGCATCTACAGACGCTCGAAGCTCAAGTGTCTATATCAGAATTTAAAAAGCTGAATCAAAACATCCTACACTCACGTACACGCTTAAAGGGCCCATATTACGCTGTTTACTGATCTGTTATGATGTTTCCTCGTCAGAGACATTCCTGGAGTTGTTTTGTTTCATTCGCACATGTTTAACACACAAACCCTGCATATTTAGCCTGAGTTATTCTCTCAAACGGAAAACACTCTGTTCCACCTTGTGATGTCATGTGGTAATACAGGAAGTGCTCTACTGTGTTTTTAAATTCCATACACCTTCACTAGAATCATTTAGATAATTTCAGCCCTTGAACTCCAGGTATGTTTTTGATGAGGTAACAATATTCTAACATGGCTTAACAAACTCACAAGAGTCAATTTTGCATAATATAAACATTGAATTTAATAAAACAATACCAGCTTTATTTACAGTTTGACAATATAGACTGATCAAAAGATAAACAAATAAAATAAATAAACCAACACTAAAAATAGTCAAACCAAACTGTGAAAATGCGACTAGTTTCTGTAAGTGAACTTTAAAAATCTGCATTTGTCAAGTGCTATCTTTAAGAAATTAGATATTATTATGACTTTAGATTATATTTAGTCCACAGATGTTTGGTCTGTGAAGGTTTCACACCAATGAACAATGACGTTACAGTGTGATCTGTTCTTGTGGGAGGTGTTAAATTAGGAGAAGAAGAAAAACTTTGAATAACCTAGTATATGATAACAAAAATATCATCTGATTTTATATTCTATTTTTTTGGTCCCAGGTCTGCATGTGCCGGAGTACAGCGAAGTGCTGAAGAAGTCATCCATATGGAAGGAGCTGTACTCGGTGAGAAACATCCGTCCGTCCTTCCATAACTACTTCGGTCTGTATGGAGGTATGATCTACACTGGCATCTTCTACTGGATCCTCAGAGGCAAGGAGCCCTGGACGCTCAAACACTCTGGTGAGTCCACTGTGGTACTTTGACAATGCTGTTTTAGTTTAGTGGTTCCCCAACCTTTTTGACTTGAGTGCCCCCTAAGCTGCTTCTGTCACATTCAGAGGTTACCTGGTCAGCAAGATGAATTCCTGTGATGTTTGTGAGTTCACAAACCATCTGGCTCAGCTCCTGCTGTTGAGATTGCCCGGTTAACCAGTGGTTAAGACCAATCACAGAGCAGCATTGTGGTTTGGGCAGAGCCAAAAGTGAAGCACCCAAATGAACCAAAACACGTCATTGAAAAATGTGCAGAAGGAAGCACTACGTGCATTTGAGGACGCAAAAGATGTCTGTGCTTTTCTCTCAGCTGGATGTAACAACAGTTAGATTTCTCGACCTGCTTCGACCAATCAGCTTCAAATATTAGTCATGACGCTGTGCCTTTTCCTGATCTCTTCCTGCGTTCCAGAT
This sequence comes from Periophthalmodon schlosseri, assembly GCA_000787095.1. Lineage (NCBI taxonomy): Eukaryota > Metazoa > Chordata > Actinopteri > Gobiiformes > Gobiidae > Periophthalmodon > Periophthalmodon schlosseri. Next base: position 14,535 of record KN486715.1, on the reverse strand, counting down.
TGATGTGTAGAACTCAAGTTAGTGCTCAGAACATGTCAGGGTTAGTTTTTCTTATAAAAAAGGCAGAATAAAATATAAAAAATATCTATTTTACCAGTCCAGCTATTGTATTTACCGTCACACTCACTTATCAACATTTTCTCACCTCTCCATGTCCGTACTAGGCCTCGATGCCCACCAGCTCAAACCAGCCAAGGAGTGCACCCCCATCGACTACCCCAAACCAGACGGCAAGATCAGCTTCGACCTCCTCTCCTCCGTGGCTCTGAGCGGGACCAACCACGAGGGAGACCAGCCCGCCCACCTCACCCTGCGCGACGACAGCGTGCCCGTCAACAGGAACCTGGCTGTGTTTGACGGGCCCGAGCAGCGCTTTTGCCCCGCGGGTAACTATGGCGAACATACGGGCGAGCTTAAGCCAATCTCACAGCGCGGGAGATAAGGGTTAATAACATGCTGTTGAGAGATAGGCTTTCCATTTGCCGGCATGTGGTTTCACACCAGAGACTATATCAGTGGAGTTTAAGGGACAGTTGAGTGTGCTGGGTTTTACCAATTTATTTCCAGGAATAGATTGTTGTCAGTTGGGGTTGGAATGGATTAAGTGTGAAAATGTGGCTCAAAATTGGTTCTGACCAAAATGACACGTTTGTACTGATTAGGGACAAAAGTAGCTATAATATGACATGGGCCAGTGATTCCCAAACTGTGGTCCAGGTACGCTCAGGTGGTAAGCAAAATGATGGAAAAGAGGAAAATTGCCATCTTGTCTTTATATGATAAGAATTCTTTATTATTTGAATTTCCCAGGCTAAAATTATTTTTTAATGTAATGCACATGCTTCTTTAAAGAGGGGGTATTAATCAAACTCGTCTTTTTGAAGCTTTCTACCACTTTATGAACTTCTCTTGAGAGGTTTTATGTCATCCGTGCATGAAGGGTAATCTAGTGTCAACTGGACAAAACGTTGTAGGAGTGAAGACTCACTTCTACAACATTTTGTCCAGTTGATGGATTTAACTTCGGCTTTTACTATGGATCAGACCTGGACGACTGAGGGATTACACTGACAGTCAAATGTGATCTAAATATTTAATGTGTTAGCAAACAATACCCCATAGAAGTGTAATACCCCCTCTTTAAAGCCCCAGTATGGTACATTTTAGCCAAAAGATAGACTAAAATAAAAGCAAATATTGCACTCAAGAATTGCAAAAATATGTTTTCTTACTCTGGGTGGGCTTGCATCTCCACAAACCTGACTCTTTGGCCTCCATTTGCTTGTTTCCATGGAAATGTTGTTCCTTTGGCTATAATATTCAACAATATGGCATACAACGTACCTGTCTCCATGTAGAATGTTCCGAAGTATGTTTTTATCCATTTATTTCCATGGAATCATACAGGTGATGTGCTCTCTCCCAAAAAGTTATATGCTGTACCTTCTAATAAAATATACTATTAGATATTGTATAATGGGTGCAGCGTGAACATGTATTTTTTTCTTGTGCAGCGGAGTAATTGGGATGCAAGTATAAACCACTGACATTGGCCTAAGATACTGGTCTATCGTTACAAAACACTTACACAGTTCAAAAGGAAAGAGCAAATCTTGCAGTGAGAAGGCATTGCAATTTGAGTGTCTAATTAGCTTCATTAATATGCATGAAATCAACATTAGACACCCGCAATAACCGATTTACAAACATGTCACGGACTGTATTATGAATGCATGGAAAAGCTTAACAATCGCTATGGCAACTTTAATTGCCGTAAACATGATGGAAGGGTATCACCTCCCTTTATGAACACAGAAGTATCCTGTCACAAAGTATTACTATTACATCCTAAATTGATGAATGCTTCAGCCCTTCATTTAAATGTGTCTGAGTGTAGTAGGTCCATCCACAAAGTTGCGCAAACTCTAATAATCTGTCTAATCTGGGGTAAAATGATTGACGTTTGAAATAAGATTTGTCTGCCTGGTGAACTTGGCTGTTATCTCTATGTATTCTCCATGTGTGTGCAGCCTATCTATGCTAATTTTGCTAATGGTAATGCCCATCAATCATATTTGCAGGTTTCGTCTCCATACAATATAAATAGGTTGCATATATAACTCTAAGGGAAAGTTACTGTTTTTGAAATAAATATCCAAACTTGGCAACAATGGCACCGCTGTCTGAAGCTATAGGCTCTGTTTACAGCAGCTAGCACACGGTCTCCGATCTAACGCAAACAACCAATTAAATTAAAAGTGAGGCTATCCAATTCTTTTTATAGGTAGATTATTAAAATAACGCCACAAACTGAAGTATTTATTATGCTTCAAAATTAGCGTTGGCGTTAGCAATGAGACAAAAAGACCCATATTTCCATTTTCCAGAGTATAAGTCACACCAGCCAAAAAATGCATAACGAAGAAAAAAAACATTTCACATATAGATCGCATCTGAGTATAAGTCGCACCCCCGGCCAAACTATGAAAAAATGGTAAAAAATATGGTAAATATGGTATTTGTAGTAATTAACATGTCAGTGACATCTACCCACAATTCTGCCCATTGCATCTTTAAGGATTTACAAATTTTACTGCAACTCCGCAAAAACTCCACAGATGTATAGTTGGACAGGAAGAGGCACGCTAACTGTCAGCGAGCCTAAGCTGTTTGCCGTTGTGCACAGAGCCAATTGTGAATAAATATCACTAAATATTATTCAGATGGGCCCAGTAATTAGAGATATCAACCATAAACAAAGTCTCAAAATCTGCTGTCTTACAGTTAGCAAACTTTATTGTTCTAGCATTGCGTTCTGTTTATCTTTTACAGTACTTTTTAATGTTATTCCCACTTGCTAATGCTACACGCTAACACCTCGCTCTCCCTCAGGTGTGTACGAATACGTCCCCCTGGAAACCGGAGACGGAATGCGGTTACAGATCAACGCTCAGAACTGTGTCCACTGTAAGACGTGCGATATCAAGGACCCCAGCCAAAACATTAACTGGGTGGTGCCTGAAGGGGGCGGCGGACCTGCATACAACGGGATGTAGATTTTTTTCGTGTACTGATTGTAAATGTGTTCAGGAAATAAAATATTTGCCAGTGTATCGCTATGTGCCTGGATGTTCAAATTCAAGACAAATATAGAGACGTAACTTATGGAGATGGCTTTTCTTCAGATATGCAGTTTTGACCTGGCTGCCTTATTTCATAGGAATGCTGTAAAAACAGATACAAAATGGAGTCTGTATTTGACAAACATGACCAATGAGATTTTCATTTCATCACATTTATTGCAGACTTTGTTTTACAATGTTGTCAGTGTTACAGTACAATACATTTTGCTTTTTTTCCCTATTTTAATCTAGTGTGTTCCCAAGAATATATATTTATGTGGCTCTATATTTAACCAATCTCTGAAAGGGACACGACACACAAAATAGACCAATTTGCATTTAGAGACTTGCCTGCTTAGAGTATCAGATAAAATGGGGAAAAACGTGGAAAAATAAGATTCTAAAGTTCCAATTCTCTTAAAGGTGCATTGTGTAATTTCTCTGGTGAACTTCAAGCCACCTGTGTGCCGCCATGGAGATGTTATCGCTATGTATAGAATGTTCCACAGTATGGCATTGAACGTGTCCATCTCCCTGGAGGCATGCAAGTGGTGCCATTGGGCCAAGTTACAGGTCAGATCTATGAAGAGGCGACGCCGCTCACAGCGAGAATGCACGTTTTAAGTATCTTTGAGCAATAAAAACACCAAAATTAAATGTAGGAAGAGATGTTCCTCATGCCATACTGTGGAACATTCAACATTAAGCAATAACATCTCCATGGTGACGAAGTGGCGCGCCATCCTCCAAAAAATGTACGCAGTGCACCTTTAAATTTGAATTTTAAACGATTAAAGATGTCTAAATCTTAGTACATGTTTTTATTTCAGAACTACACTAGATTAAAAATGTGTCATATCATAACGAAGGAAATTCCATTGTACGTGTGTTTGAATGAACTCTGTAAAAACATAAATAAAACATGACTTTTAGAGAAACCGTATCAAAACATGACGACATTTGGTGAATACAGTATACTTCAGTGCATACAGGAGTTTCCCACTAATTCCAAAACCGCTGAAATCACGCAAACATTTTGGCAAACATCTTTTTCTCTTTCTCCTTCTCCTCCTGGATCTTGAGGTGGACTTTCTTCATTTCACCTATGATTGCTGTAAATGGGAAATGGATTACTTTAGTTTTAGGGGGAGACTACAGGCTAGAGCGTTGTCACAATACTAAAATTTCAAACTTAATACCGTTAATACCGTTTTCTCAAATTGCATTTTTCTCCCATAGCACAAAAAGATCACCCCTTAAAGTAGTGTACAAACTTTTCAATCTTGTAGAAGATTTGACGGATCGTACAGAAGTATTTTTGGTTATCCAATTCTAAGTTTTCATTCAAAAATTTTGGGCAAAATTTGAATTTTTAGGCCAATTTCAGTTCAAATCTAGTTTATTCAAATACTAAATAAAATGTCTTTTTTGTGTGTCAAATATACCAAAAAGATTGAAGCAAGAAATTTAAACCTGGCTCTGTCCATTTTTCACAGCTATATGTCCCAAATATGTCCAATTTTGACCGCTTTTACACATAATTTTCCTTATTTATATGAAAACATTAACTGATTAAAACGTGTAATACATTTTTTTCCCCTTATTCACTTGCAGCGTCTCCTCCCGTGTGTCGCTTGCTGTCTGCTCGCTTGGCTGTGTCTATCTCACAAAGACGGGTTACAGAAAGTATATGAGGACTGGAGTAGACAGATAGGGCTTATCTTCTCGCTGGCAGCAAATAAGCTCCAGGTTAAAATATCTCGGGGTCAGGAGGCCGGGAAAGATTTGCAAAAAACGACCAAGAGCAGGTGTCGCGGGTTCAAATTGAAATGAAGGCGTCATGAACTTACCACATCTTACACTACCAGTCAAAAGTTTGGACACCCTTTATCGTTCATTGTTTTTTTTTTCTTCAACTACTTTCTACATTTTATATACATATGGAAGACATTCAATTTGTGATGCAAGATGTATGGAATTAAGTAACAAAGGAAAAAAAAACAAAAAAAACAAACTTAAATTATTATTTAATTAGAGATGATGAAGAGAGACTGATGTATCGGCCGATATTTCCACTATTTAGCGCATCGGCCATCAGCCTTAATTCTCCAGTACAGACCGAGGTTTTGTTTTGGCCAACCTGCTGTCTAAAAAGTACACACAGAATTATTTTAACACGCCAGTGCAAATTGATAACTGCAGAAAATATGACTACACAGCTCTTTTATAGGACTGAGGTAAAAAAAAGGGCTGTGAGTTTGGAGTATTGGTATCGGCCATGAAAAAAACCCATATCCGTCGATCTCTATATTTTATGTTCAAATCCTCAAAGTAGCCACCGTTTGCTTTGTCGACAGCGCTGCAAACCCTCGGCCTTCTCTCTATGAGCTTCTTGATGAAGTCTCCTGAAATGGTTTTCACTTCACAGATGTGCCTTGTCAGGGTCAAAAGCAGCGATCAAAGCAAACGATGGCGATTTTTAAAAATATAAACATCTAAAACATGTTTTGAGTTATTTTGAGTTTTTTTGTTCACTACATTCCATCTGTGTTCATGTAAATAGTCATGAAAATAAAGAAAAAGTGTGTCCAAACGTTTGACTGGTAGTGTAATCGTAGTGACAATATAGCTCCTATTCCAACAGTATCTGCAGATACAGTAAACTGCCATATAATCTAAAGGCAAAGATTTGTACAGACATCAAGAGAAAGTATTTACTAAACAATATAATTCATTATCTAGCACAATATTATTTCGGTTAACATTTTCTGCTGTGATAGATAATACATACTTCTATTCAGTCTGTTAACAATTGAAAAATCAACACAATGAAAGAAGTTTGTAAAAACTCGGCAAAACTTCTAAGGTATTATTGTGGATATAACAGTCTCACCTTTGTCATCTGGTGTGATTTCCTGAGCCTTCTTCAGGTCCTCCTGTTAAAGCATTAACATGGATATTGGTTAATTATGGAGATGCAAGATCAAAATGAACTACAAGGTCCCTTTCATAAAAGATGAGTTGCGTGACTTTTTTGTAATTGAATACATTTTGTGGTTTTTCCCCAAATAGTATCTTGTAAAAGCAGGCGGCACTTTATGACAAAATGAGACCACTGCACAGTGTCTGGTGCTAATAATAAAGTAGTGCTGTCTGATATTGCAAAATTTTGTGATATGCAATGGCTGTTAAAGGGCCTATATTGCGCAATTTTCTGATCTATGTTATAATGTCGTTTCCTCATCAAAAACATACCCAGAGTTGTGTTTTGTTTCATTCATGCATGATTAACACACAAACCCTCCATATTTGAGCTGAGTTCTCTCAAACAGAAAACACTCTGTTCCACCTTGTGATGTCGTGTGGTAATACAGGAAGTGTGCCACTGTGTTTTTAAACTCCACACACCTTCACTAGAATCATTTGAATAATTCAGCCCTGGAATTGACCACCTCTACTAAACAAACATGACATCACAATTTGGAACAGAGCATTTTGAGCTTTGGAGGTGTAGACATACTAATAAAACATGTGTGAGTGAAACGAAACACAACTCTGGACATGTTTTTGAGTTGGTAACATTATAACATGGCTTAAAGCTCTCAAGAATCAATTTTGTATAATATAAGACCTTTAATTAACAAGCTAGAATAATTATAAGTTTACTATAACTTTTCTGGTAGAGAGTTCACCACCTTGACTTGTTGTTTCCCTGGAGACGCTATTACTTATTCTGTTCCACAGTATAGCACAAAATGTATGCATTTTCATCAGAATGTAAATACATCTGTGAAGGTGACCCTGCGCAAGAATGCATGTTGTAATAAAAACACCTATAATTGTATAAAGGCAAAAGAGATATGTTGAATGCCATGCTGTGGAACATTCCAAGCAAAGAAATACACTGCCTGGCCAAAAAAAAAGTCACCACCTGGATTAACTAAAGCAAATAGGTAACAGGTTGCTGCAGTTGGTCAGGTCTAGGTTCAGCAACAGTCTGTGCTCAAAGAATGAGGTCAGCTGACCACCTGAATATACTGAATGACCAGGTTATTCCATCAATGGATTTGTTCTTCCCTGATGGCACGGGCATGTTCCAAGATGGCAATGCCAGGATTCATCGGGCTCAAATTGGGAAAGAG
>KN486714.1:11294-25270 GCA_000787095.1 Periophthalmodon schlosseri | reverse complement strand
TTTCGCTGCTCATCCAAGCCGGTCAGATTGCATCTGGCCAGTACTGAAGAAGTAATTTTTGTGTCTCTTTGAAAATACCGCATTTTGTGCAGTATTTACTGTTTTGTCCTCATTAACTTCAAATTATAAATCAGATGTTAAGTCCTGACAGCTACTCTTTAAGTTGAGTAGTACTTTTCCCAAATACTATTTTACTCTTGAGTAATTTCTTGGACCACTACTTTGTTCTCCTACTTGAGTAATATTATTAGTAGTAAAGTTATCTTAGCACACCTCCTGTGTACATTTTTTTTTTTTTTAATAATTTGAAATATACAATAGTATAAACATAAATAGCAAGAGGCTTAAGCATTCTCATTTACATTCACAGGCCATGTGCAATAATAATACTGTAATACCAAATGTAAAATGATAAATAATACATTTTATATTCCAAATTCTGTACATAGTGCTTTTGTTTTTAAGGCTTTTGGGTTAGTACAATATTTTAGAGAGTTTATATAAGAGGATAATAAAGACTGAAATACAACAAATTTGGGTTTCTGGTCCAGCGTCAAATCTACGCGGATGTGTTGCACAGTTACCGACACTTATTAAAGTCAGACTCGTTCCGAATTCGTCAAACTGGCCACGAAACTCCTAGCGCCTTAATAAAAACCCTGCACTTGTCTATATTTTATGCAGAATTCATCTAAATACACCATTTGGACACAACACACCTAATAATTATTCTAAAGATTTGTTCACATGATAGAACATGGGCATTAGATAAAGTACAAATATAATAAAGGTAAATGATCAAAGTAGCCTGTTAAAGCTACCATCTGTAATTGTAATTGAACCTGATCCTTGAGACTAGGCAATTGAACTAGATACATTACAAAAATGACACACACACACACCCACACACACACACAATAGTTACAAAATATTTCCTAGGCAAAAGCCAAACATAGTTCCAGTTAATGTCAGTAAATGCATTGTTCCAAACAAAAACAGCAGCTGGTTTACTGATGGCTTCCCTTATAATAAGTTCTCTTATACATTTGTTATTTGTTTTAAAGCTCAAAAATGGCTCAGAATTACCAATAAACAGCTTCTCCTTCAAAGGATCATCATTAGAGGTATGTACATAGGTGGACATCAGCATTTTCACACCAGAAGGAATAAAACAATTCAACAATTGTCAAAAACAATGGCATATTCTCTTGGCCTTACTGGAAAATTGTAAACACTGAGAAATTCTCTGTAGGAATAGGTGATGCCTTCTTTGTTAAATAATTGGTGAACATAGATAATACCATAGTCTACCCAGTTTTTTAAGAAAAGAGTTTTGCGCTTAAAACATATATCCTTGTTATTCCATATGTAATACTTGTGTGGTGAGAAGTTATGCTTATATACTAGAGACCAACATAACAGTAATTGTTTGTGAAAGTTAGAAAGTTTAACTGGAAGCCTTTCAATACTGTAATTACATTTTAGAATAAAGTTTAAACCTCCTAATGCTTCAAATACATGTGTTGAAATGAAGTTCTATAGAGAATTTGGGTTTAATAAGTATCTTTTGATCCATTTAATTTTGAAAGAGGAATGTAAAGTCTGAAAATCTAGTACGTTAAATCCACCATCACTTAATTTATTAATCAGTACGTTTTTTCTAATGAGCTTTTTTCTTCCAGATGAAATCAAATGACATTTTGTTCACTTGTGCATTTATGTTTCCAGATACATAAACTAGACTAGAGAGCCCTTCAGCTTTGGACAGTAAGATTCTACCTGAGATCGATAAGTCCCTTTGAAGCCACATATTAAATTTTGTTTGAATTCTTTGCACGAGGGGGTTGAAGTTTTCACTTTGTCTTTTGTCTTCTTCTTTTATGATGGTCACACTCAGGTATTTCACTTTTTGTTTCACAGGAATTCCAGATATTTGTAAGACATTACAGGATTTGATGAGGAATATTTCACATTTGGAAAGGTTTAATTTGAGCCCTGAAGCTAAGGAGAATGTGGTTAATAGGTTAATAGCATAATTTACCTGAGAAAAGTCATTTAAAAGAAGTGTTGTGTCATCAGCTAGCTGACTTAAACATATTTCTCTTCCTGCAATGGATATTCCTTTAAGATCACTATTCTTAATATAATTAGCTAAAATTTGCATAGGTAATAGAAATAAGAAGGCAGAAATTGGACAGCCCTGGCGTATTCCACGTTCTATATTAAATCTATGAGTTGTTCCATGGGGTAGTTTTACAGAACTGTTCCCAAAAGTGTATAAGGTGCGAATAGATTTTTTAAACTGCTCACCAAAATCAAGAGCGAGTCAAGAGCTTTAAACAGAAATTTTTTTGATATTCCCCTTCCAATTCAGCTATATTGCAGTAGTTTGAGATTTTGTTCTTTACAAGTTCACATACATTTTCATTTAGTAACAAAGTGTTATTTAGTTTCCAGTAGGCTGGACATCTACGAGATTCATTATTTGTAGAAAAATTGATGGTAAGTGTAATTACTTTGTGATCTGTTAGAGGTGTCTGAATAATCTGTTTTACACTGTAAGTGTGAAAGTGATTCAGAAACAAGCCACAGATCTATTCTGGATTGTAACGTACCAGATCTACTTTTCCATGTGAATTCTCTATTATGTGGATTATTTATTCTCCAAATATCAATTAGCCCTCTTTCATTCATGAATTCAGATGGATACAAGTTAATATTATTTTTGCTTGGGTACCTGTCCAAATCATCATTTGGTGTACAGTTGAAATCCCTTCCTGATATTATCTTTAAATCTGAAAATCTTTCTATGATGTCTTCTATTGCTGTTTAATTACTCTGTTCTTGAAATAAACGTTTGTTTTCTCTCACATTTGTATAGCCATACACATTACCCAAAAGAAATAACCTCCTGTGTACATACCACGCTGTTACTGTTTAAATAATGACATCACTGCATACATGTGGTTGTATATTTTTTATTAGTAGTTTGCTTTGGAGATGACTCACAGTGGACTTTATACAGCTGATAATTCAGTCAATGATTAATGAAGGTGGTTTATTCACACTGGACTTTACTGACTTTAGAGAGGACTTGGTGAGAACTTGGCATCAGTGTACACACCCACAAATATGTAGATTTAATGCGTATCATCTTATTGCTGGGTTGCAGAAGACAGATAACATTCTATCCATGGGTTTGAATGATGAAAAGTTAAGGCTGTTGCCGTAGAAATTAACAGTTCAAAACTAAATATGATCTTCTTTTGAATGGTCAGCCATCCTCAAAATGGCACCATGTAATAGGAAGCTGAAACCCAGGAATGGAGCTCAACACTGAACGCCCACTCTGGTTCCAGAAGTCAATTTTATATACATTTTTCCAAAAGACTTTTAGAAAAAAATCAAATATTACGAGTTTAAGGAGATTGCGGAGGCTAACCAGCTATGTGCCAACCAGCTACGTGCTAACTAATATCCATAACAAGGTTGTTTTAAATCAGAGCTATTGTGCTTGTGTCTCTATAGTTCTAATCTCTGACACCCGTGGATCATTATGTTATAATTTGCACATTTTAAATAACAATATTCATCTAAAATGACTTAATAAAAGAAACAAGTCTGAATAAGCTGAAATGAAAAAGAAAATAAAAATTTTAATTTGTACCAAAATGATTAAGAACATAAAATTTGAGAACAAAGTCGACTGGTCAGACATGAATCACTCCAAACACAACTTCAGAGGTTCAATGAGAAGAAATAACTATAACATGGTTAAAAGCTCTGAAAAGTCCATTTTGCAGAATAGGTCTGATTTAAGTCCAAAAACCACATTTAAAACAAGATTCGGCGAAACTTCTGGAACCAGGGGCGGGCCGTCACTGTTGAGCTCGAGCTCCATAGAGTTGTTGCGTGTGATGTCACTTCTGGGTCCCAGATAGGCAGAATTGTGGCAAAGAAAACAAACAAAAAAAACCTAAGTTAGAACAGCTGTGAAGTTGCCAGTTGGACCCAGAAGCGGGAGTCATCTGGGAGTATGACATCATCACATTCTACAATCTAAAAAACACCAACACTAACTTAAAGCCACAGTATGTAACTTTTAGCCTAAAAAATAATAATAAAATAAAATAAAGCAAAGTATGTTTTTTTTGTTTGTTTGTTTGTTTTCTCGGTTGTGTTTATTGCAATGAAAAACATGAAAACATGTGTCCTTACTGTGAGCATCTCCACAAACCTGACTCTTATTGGAATGGAGGAAGGTCTCCTCCTGCTTGTTTCCATGGAAATATTCCAGAAATATGGTTTTAACTTTCTATTTCCATAGAATCATGCAGGTGACGTGCCACCCACAGCCCTTTTTACCAGGAAATCTATAAACAAACTGTGTAGTCACATTTTGTGCAGTTGTCTCTTTGTGTTCAAGTGTTCAAATAAAGCTTTATGTGCATTCTTTGAATGCCAAAACAAAACATCGGCCTGTGATAGAGAGTTAAGGCTGACGGCTGATATGAGAGTTAAGGCTGATGGCCGATATGAGAGTTAAGGCTGACGGCCGATATGAGAGCTAAGGCTGACGGCCGATATGCTAAAAGGGCCAAATGTCGCTCTATCTCTAGACTGTATTTGAATAGCCTACCATTTTGCACTTCTCTCAAAATGTGAATATCCATGGGCTTCAGAGTGAAGACAATCTAGCACAGTCGCCATAGCAATTAACAATTTCAAACAAAATATTACAACTTTTGAATGAGCAAAAATCCTCAAAATATCACCTATAAACAGGAAGCCAAAACCATGAATAGTAAGCCTTTGTTTGGGGTTTCTTGACTTAGTAGATTCCTGTATGTCAGAAGCTTAAGTATAATTGCATTAACTACAATTTAGAGAAATGTGTTCTCTAACCATGCACAGTTCTGGCTCCTCTGTCCACATCATGCACAGTTCTGGCTCCTCTGCCCACATTATGCACAGTTCTGGCTCCTCTGCCAACATCATGCACAGTATAGGTTGTGTTCACGTGACAACAGCACATTGTAGAGTCCCTGAGCTGGAGGTCAGAGGTCAGAATCCTGGAGTGGAGGTGGACGGTGGAGTTTGCTGTGTAACTGTCAGATGCAGATTTGTTGGCCTGGTTTATGCTTAATAACTGTGTAATCACTGAGACTATCCACATGAAACTAAAACTGGCACAAAGTTCAGCATCTTCTCTGTCAGTTCAAATAAACAAAAGTCAAATGATTTTTTTCAGAAAGTGGTGCTGACATGTTTGTGCAGCCAATCCCAACTAATGATGAAGAAGGTTCAACATTTGTGGATCAGAAACAGTGACTCTCCCATAGATTTCTACAGGCCCCGCCCTCCATATATCTGAACTATCTCATGAGCATATAGTGGCTCTTCCTTTGGGGTCTCCTGATAACATCCTATAGGCCAGATGCAGTGGTTCCTTGGTCTCTATTTTAAACGTGTGGATGTGGTGCCTCCCGGAGGTCTCGCTCAGGTAGTAGAAGTCCAGCTGTCCTCGGTCACAGTCCAGCTTTAGCTCCATCTTCCTTGACACTTGGGGGGTCTTCTGCAGCTGTATGGCTTTGCTCCGGTCAAACGCGCTCAGGACGCTCTGGTTCCACATGAGAGCCCTGGAGGAGGGGCTCGTCTCCAGGGCCGACGGGAGGCCAGAGCGCGGCACAGACGAGGCAACGCACACGCCCAAGAGCCAGGGGGCACTATCCACATCCACCTCCCACCTGTGCACACCGGCGCTGAAGCTCTGAGAGCTCAACACCTGAGAAGACAAAGGAAATGCAGCAATTAAAGCAGCATATGAGAGCCCCTTGTACCTGTAACTTTCAGGAGGCTCGTCACTTGCATGATTCCATGACAACAGAAAGTTAAAACCATACTTTTGAACATTCTCCATGGAAACAGATACGTCTTATGCCATACTGTGGAATATTATAGCCAAAGGAACAATATTTCCATGGAAACAAGCAGGAGCGGGCCCACCTCCAGGACAAATAAGAATCATGTTTGTGGAGATGCTGTTTAACTCAGGTCATTCTGTTTCTGTGAGGTATGTGCTGAGTTGCGCTAAAATTAGCCTAATAAATATTTCAAGATTAGACAGTGGACAGTGACTTGTTAAAGACTAAACACATGAGGTGAAAGCTTCCTTCAGGGGACACTTCTGTGTTTAGTGAGGCAGGTGTTTGTGTGTCAATGCTAACGCTAATGCTAATTTTGAGGCATACAAAATATTAAAATAACACCACAAACTGAAATAATAGTCTTAGTCTTTACATTAATCAGTGCTCATTTTAATAGGTTGTTTATTTTATATTTTATGTTTTTAATAAACATTAGCATTAGCATAGTGAGCTAGCTAGCACGCTCCTGTGTACAGAGCTTATTATTCGGTCTATCTGCATGAAACAAAAACACACAAAGTTCAACAACAACTACAACCACTATTGCTAGTACTACTACTACTACTACTGCTACCACTACCACTACCACTACTACTACTACTACTACTACTACAACTAATACTACCACTACCACTCCTCTTCCTCATACCTGTATGAAGTTGGTGAACCTCTTTGGCGTTGTGTGGTACTGTTGTTTCTTTGCACTAAACGTCACAGTCTTCAGATCTTCAGACAGGATCAGGTTTGGGTGGAGCGTTTCCGGGTCAAAGGTCACCTCCGAGGGGTTAAACTCCTTCTTCAGCGCCCTTTGAACTTGCCCAAGTTTATCTCGAAACTCACAGTTCAATCTCTCCAGTTCGGGACACAATTTGGACAAATCAAAGTTGAATTCTTGGGTTTCTTCGGGTTGTTGTATCTCTTCACATCTCTCTATTTCAGATTCTAAACTCTGAATTTTGCTTTTAAAAACAGTTGCATTTTTTTCTTTTAGCAAATTATCAACTTCTTGCATGGTTTTCTTAATTTGATTGCTAATTCCTGATGCCTTTTCCACTTTTTTATGAATAATTTCCTCTCGCGGACTAAACTCTCTCTCGATTAGCACCATAATAGTCTCACTGTAGTTTTGAGCAAAGCTGGTCACTTCTCCCAGTAGTTTCAATGCGTTTTCTCGTAGGTTAGCATTAGCCGCCGTCACAGTTAGCTCGTACTCTTGCTCTTTCTTCAGAACAATCCCCGCTTTTTCCAATTTGTTTGTCAAATCTGGAACTTGTGACGAGAGTTTTAATTTCGATTCGGCCATCTTTCGTTCATCCTCTTCTGAAATGGGATTTTTATTTTGTAAAGCAAGATTTTCTTTGCTTTCCATGTGTCCTTCTTCAATATGTGCAGTTAGATTTTGTTGGTAATTTCCCATTGACTCATTTTCTCTTTTGTTAAGTCTCAAAAGTTTCATATTATTTTGAAATTCACAACTTCCTGGCTCTTCCATCCCTATACCTTGTCGCATTGTAATTTCTATGTTGTTTCTTGAAGAGCTATTTTGGTTTTGCGCATCTGCTTTCAAAACTGGCAAACGTGGAGTTTTATTTTGAAATCCCTCACATTCTAAGCCAGCTTCAACCACTTTACTCTTCAGGTAGTTATACAGTTCTGAATCTTTTGCAGCAGGACTTTTATCTTGAAATTCCCCACTTCCTTTCCTTTCAAAACCAGCTTTCCCCTCTTTCATCTCTCCAATATCTGCCACTATTACATTGTGTTGATTTATTTTGAAAGAGCCAGTTTCACTTGTATCATGTACGAAAGGTGCAGTCTTATTTTGAAATACACAACTTTTCATTTCTTCTTCAGCTTTAAAATTTTCGTGGTTAAATTTGACATTGTCTGGTCCTGAAATAGTTATAATAGAACTTTTATTCTGAAATCTGTCGTTTCCAGCTACTATTTCTGCTCCTTTTTGACAATCTGAAAAAGGAGTTTTATTTTGAAATCTGCTCATTCCTTTGACATCCATGTCTTGAAAACCACTCACTCTTTGTTGAGTTTTAATTTTGAAAGCTGATATATTTTGGTCAATATTTGTAGTTCCCATTCCTCCCATGTTGTTTAATTTGTCAACATTTTGGCTTGTTCTTACCTGATCCCAATTTGAAATAAAACAATTTTCCCGATCATTTAGTGGAATTTTATTTTGAAATCCATAACTTCCTTTTCCAGCCATCTCTTCTGCCACACCTTGTGCATTTTTTGTGACAGCAGACATGTTTTGGACAGTGGATTGGCTCATTCCTGGGTACTTCATGTCACAGTAGTCTTTGCAGTAGTCATTGGAGTAGTTGTAGGAGTGGTAGTAGTTGGGGTGGTACTCCTGTCTGCATTGGGGGCAGCAGTGCCGGTCCAAACCCTGGTCTATGGTCTGGAGGCAGGTGAGGCAGAAGGTGTGGCCACACGGGAGGAAGACGGGGGTGGAGCTAAGGTGTAGACAGGTGGGGCAGAGGAGGGGCAGAGAAGATGACATCATGGAGAAGCTGAAGCGGAAATGAGGTCATTAAAGTGATTATTGAGTTATTAAGTATGACTGAAATAGAACCAGAGGTGGGTAGTACTCAGTTACATTTACTTGAGAAACTTTTCTAGATGCCATTTTTACTGCTATTTGAGTAATATATTGTACAGTGAAACAGTACTCTTACTTGAGTAAAAGTTGTGGTTCCTCTTCTCACTGTGAGTAAGTCTAAAGTGACTTGAGCTTTATGTCGACAATATGAAGTAATTTGAACATTTGTGTTTCTTGCTCCTTCAGACATGATTTACTTTGGCTCATTTTTGTGTCTCTTTGAAAATACCACATTTTGTGACTTATTCACTGTTTTGTTTTTAAATTACATTCACTTTAAATTCTAAATGCGGCTGCATGTCTTTTAAGTGACACTCAAGCTCATGACCCTGACTTTATCCTCCCTTCACTCGTTCACTTTAGGATCCATTTTAAACGTTTTTTATTTGTTTTCAAGTGTTTGAATGGTGCATGGTCTTTCAGGCTGAGCAGCTCCTCCTGAGTGTGCCAACGCCCTCAGCTCAGAGAGGACTTTTTTCTCCTTGTCTCCTCTATCCTTACACTCGTGCGCTCTCTACTCTCTTAGCCTTCTCTTGGAGCTGAGCAGCTCCTCCTGAGTGTGCCAAAGCCCTCGGCTGAAAGGGGTCCGGGTCTTTACACTGTAAAATGAGCTGCTCGTTGGACAGGCCTCTGCTTCGCCTGTTTTAGATCTCTTCTTAAAACAACTTGTTCACTTCAGATGTTGACATTTTACCAGATTTGTTTCTTATTAGATTCTGTTTTTATATATGTTATTTTTATTGTTTTTAGTTGTTATTTGAGTATAAGTGCAGTAAAGTACAGTTATAGTATAAAGCAGACGTTACATCCAGACAAAAACTGTTACTGTTACTGGAGAAGTCGTTTCCCCATACACCATGTCTTATACTCACTCTTTATTAATATTACTTTCAAGTTGCTATACTTTTACTAGAGTACAATTTTTACAGCTACTTCTATAAAAACATTACACGAGTAAGAGTACTGTTACACTGTACAATATATTATTCAAGTTGGAGTAGTGTTACTTCAAAACAAATATTACTCAAGCAGGAGTAAAAGTATGCTGCTAGAAAAGTACAATTTCTATAAAATGTGACGAGTACTATCCAGCTCTGGTTGTGTATTAGTGTTGATCCCTTATGAAGGTAGATTTGTTCCAAAAAGTTTGAACGCGTAAATGCTGATTTGTACACAGGCAAAAAAAAACAACATTTTTTTTTACGCTTACAAATGTCGTTTTACGCTTACAAATTTGTAATTTTAAGCGTACAAATCTGAAAATTACGCTCTCACGAGTTTTGAGACATTTGTTGCGCCGAGTTCAGTTAATGAGCCAGGTGCGGGGCTCAGTCAGCGGCATTGAAAGAAGCCACAACTTAGAACGAGTGTACGCAATTTACCTTGGTATACAACTTATTAAAAGGTTAATACTGCACATCATAATATCACATAAAGGTGACGTTCTGTCTGAATTCGGGTTAGCTGCTCCCTCACTGTATATCAACCAGTTTAGCCGTTGCCACAGCAACCCCGGTCCCCTCTAGCCCCGCCCCCTGATAAAAACCAAGGTAATACGGAAAGATATTCAAACCTAATACAAACTCTTTTTTTTATCCACACAAAAGTTAGGGTTGTTGAAATTGTACTCAGACTATTGTACTCAGCAGATTATATAAATAGCTCTACGTTCCATTCGTAACTGTGGCGCTGTCGTGTTGATGTTGTTGAACCTGCGGCTGCACTTTGGTCACGTAAGTTAAGTTTCGTTTCTGCCGCTCCCTCTGTTTTCCCCGTTTATGAATGTCGCTTTAAACGTGATAGGCCTATATTTACCTCATTCTCCTCGCTATTTCCTCCTGATCGTCATTTCAACGTCTAAAAATATGCTCCCAACGCTCTTAACTGCGCGCTTTTGAGTTTAGTCTCATTTATTAACAAAACCGAATATCGTATGCGACAATTAGACAATTTAAAGACGCGTTATAGATTATAGGTCAAAGTTTAATAGATCGTGTAAAGAATCCAAAATTTGAAAGTAAAATCTCACCTTGGTTGCGTTACGACAGCGTCTTGTTGGTTCGATGCCTTCCTGGTCAGGTTCAGTGCGCATTTACGCAAAAACTGCTCCCTCTTTGGCCACAATATTAGGTACACGTGACCTGCTGCTAAATATTAGCTAAAATAACGCTAATAAACAAAAGCGCGGTGGAACAACCCGATAAACTGCTGGCTATAGTGTCAGAAAACATCTAAATGTACTTGAAGGCTAGTGTTCAGCGTCTTAAATCTCCTTTGGTTTAACATTAGGCTCACTGAAAACTCTGAGATGTGACGTCACAATCCCGAGCTCTAGTCCTGGTTTAGTTCCTCTTAATACTTTTTGGTTTTTGAAAAAGATATTGCAGCAAAAAAAAAAAAAAATATGTCTTGAACCTAATCCTAATTCTATCAAAATATCATATCCACTGCTGTAAATGTTCTAACCAGAAACCCAAATGTGTTGTATTTCAATCTCTTTTATCTTCTTATACAAATTCTTTAAATTATTGCACAAACCCAAAATCCTTGAAAACAAAAGCTCTATGTACAGAATTTGAAATCTAAAATGTAATATTGTATTTATTTATTTTTTGTCTATATCTGTTTAATACATAATGCCCTGTGAATGTGAATGTAAAAGCTTAAGCCTCTTGCAATGTTATTGTTTATACCATTGTATATTTGAATTAATAATAATAATTAAAAAAAATTAAAAAAAATAGTTCCTCTTCAAAGTGCAGTATGTTACTTTTCTAATTACATTATGCACCTCGCATAGTGTCTCCATGGAGATTTTATATTGCTTATCCTGCCATGTTCCACAGTATGGCATTAAACATATCATGTATTTATTCGATTATTATTTGTTTTAATTGCTCAAAAATATACTAAAACATGCATTCTTACTGTGAGCGGGCTCGCCTCTCCACAGATCTGACTTGTATATATGGACTAGTTCCACCACCTGCTCGTCTCCATGGAGATAGGCAACGTTAATGTCATACTGTGGAAGATTCCAGGCAAAACGTTAACATCTCCATGGAGACAAGCCCATTGCTAGAAAAGTTACGCAGTGCACCTTTACCTGATTTGGTCCTGGTTTGATCTGAGTTCAAGTGTTGAATACCAGATTGTGAGACTATTTCAGAAAGCAGACAGAAACATCTCATTTTGGCAGATAATTTCATTTTATTTTTTCAAATCATCAAAAATCTATACATAAATAAGTAAATATTATCAAAATATGCAAAAGTCATAAATACACGTGACAGACAGCACAGGCACAGATGGACAATTAAATGAAATAATGAATGAAAGAAGTCAAGTTCTATGGAATATATGTAGTGCTTAGACCTGGTTTAGACCTGGTTTAGTCTTTGGTCTAGGCCTGGTTTCAGACTTGGTTTAGACCCATTTTAGACTTGGTTTAGTCTTTTGTCTTGACCTAAGTTAGACCTGGTTTTGTCCCTTTTTTAGTCCTGGTTTAAATCTGGTTTAGTCCAAGTATATATCCTCTTGTTAGCTCATGAATCACACTTTGAAAGCCAAGTATTTCTAAACTGGTTGTTATTGTGAAAAGTAAGGTAAAGTAAATCACAAATAAAAAAACACATAAAAGCACCAGATTCAAAATAATGATACTAAATAAACCCTCATTTCAATATAAAGTATTTGATTATTGCTTAAACTCTAGAAAACCAGTGATTGTGTGAGCAGCTCGTCCCTGCAAACACAAAAACACAAATGATTTGGTAAAACACATTCAAACTACAATATTCTGCTAAGATCATATATTGCGCAAAATGGAGATTTAAGTCATGTTCTAATGCGGTCACCTCCGCAAAAACATACCTGGAGTTGTGTTTTGTTTGTTTCATTCACACATGTTTGAGTAACTCTTTATTATTAGTCTGTCTACATCTCCAAAGCTCAAAATGCTCTGTTCTGTGAAGGTGTATGGAGTTTAAAAACACAGTGGAGCACTTCCATATTACCACATGTATGGAGTTTAAAAACACAGTGGAGCACTTCCAATATTACCACATAATGACATCACAAGGTGGAACAGAGTGTTTTCAGTTTGAGAGAAGAACTCAGCCTAAGGGTCTGTGTGTTAAACACAACTCCAGGTATGTTTATGATGAGGAAACAACATTATAACAGAGATTGTTCTAATGTAATGAAATCTTAAGCAGAGGGGCTTTAACTCTATTCTAATGTAGTGTCCTGTTCAAAAAACATCCTTGGAGTTGTGTTTTGTTTCATTCACACATTTATATGTCAGCAATTCTAACCTATGACGCTCCTCTGTGTTTTTAAAGTTCATACAGCTAATGTTTTTTAACCCCATTTAAACAATACAAACTAAAATGTTAAGGAAGTGGACACAGCAAAAATATGGGACAAATTATAGAGGTAAGATTTGAAATGTATGAATTTAAGTTTGTAAATCTTGTACATGTATTATAAGGTACTGTACCTGATTTTTACCATCTTAAAAACATGAGAAACAGAACTAGTTCATTTTAAACAGTTTGCAGTGGTCCAAAGTTACTCTTACTTACCTTATGCATTCTGAGCATAAATATTCACCATGATGAGTTCATAAGCACTTTTCACAACTCTCAGAGACCAGAGCAGAGTTTTGCTAACAACTAGCATGCTAGCACGCACTTCCTGATTCGTGGGTAATAAAACTCTTTCCAATTAGATGTAGACAGCACACAGTGGACTTATTTTAAACTCAAGAGCTGCTTATACAATATATGACACATTTTGCTCAAATACACAGGGGAAATGGTAGACCCATTCCAAAAACATGGACATTCAGGGACTGCATCCATTTTTAAGTAATTAAGTAAAAAACGCCTCTTGCCCCAATACAGATATATTGTAAACAGATCTTAGGGTAAAAATGAGACCACTGTATATTGTCTGCAAACCAAGAAGTAAGGCTGGTGCACTGTTAGCATGGTAGTTGTTGTTAGCATTACCATGATAGCAAAACTCTGCTCTGGTCTCTAAGAGTTGTGAAAAGCACTTATAAACCCATCATGGTAAGTTTATTTTTATGAATCTGACCTTTATTTAACCCTAAAAACATTTGAAATAATTTTTCTCTTCACAAACAAAAGTGAAATAACAGCATGTTTACTCAGTGCAGTTTTTGCTACTTTGGAAAGACAAATATTTGAAACTCAAAATTATAATTTAAATGTGCAAATTTGCAAAACTGTTTCTTATTCTCCAACATTTTCCATGAAGTGTTGTGGTGCTTTGATTGTTGTAGCAGTAACAGAAGTTGCAGTAGTAGTAGCAGTAGTAGTAGCAGTAGTAGTAGCAGCAGTAGCAGTAGCAGTAGTAGTAGTAGTAGCAGTAGTAGTAGCTGTAGTGATTGTGGTGGTCTA
>KN486714.1:0-11213 GCA_000787095.1 Periophthalmodon schlosseri | reverse complement strand
GGTGGAAGTGGCTCCTTCCAGTAGGTGGCGCTGCTGAAGTCTGGACAGTCCAACACTTCAGAACCAGTGCAGAGAGAGGGGAAGAAGTGCTCCACCAACTCACACAGGTGAGGGTACCTGAACAGACAGGTGAGACAGACACAGGTGAGACAGACAGTTGAGGCAGACACGTGAGACAGACACGTGAGACAGACACGTGAGACAGACACGTGAGACAGACACGTGAGACAGACACGTGAGACAGACACGTGAGACAGACACGTGAGACAGACACGTGAGACAGACACGTGAGACAGACACGTGAGACAGACACAGGGTCACAGTCCGGGAGTGGAACCCAGGACTTTCTCACTACGGGGTGAGTGCAGATGGGTTTAATGTGGCTCTGTGAGAGGACTTACGAGGACTTGTTGGACCGGCTCTTTTCCTGGATCAGCTCTCCTCTGGGGTTCACTGTGAAGATCCGGGTCTCTGGGACTCCCACGGCTTTGTACGCAAACGCATCCTGCAAACATCACGGTTAGGGTCTGTTTCTGAAAATGAACGACTGAATCCAAGTCAATGTCCCCATCAAAAAGGTAAACCGAACGTTTGCATCTGTGTACTATTTGGACTAGTTTTATCACGCTACAAATATTTCAAACTCTATTTCGATACTAAGGAGCAGACTCGATACTCAAAACCCTCTTTCTTTAGACAATATACTGTGATTTTCCACATTAAATGTTCGTACTTGGTTTCTATTCCCATGTGGCCTTATATCTGTGTATTCCCTCAGTGGTCCAGGTAGGTACCATAGTGGTTCATGGGCATATACTAGTCTATGTGGTCTAATACTCTCTGTGAGGGTTGTTTTGTACAGTATGTGTGTGTGTGTGTTTGTGTGTATAGTATTAGTACAGTGTATAGGTGCGTCTTACATTGGTTCTGTTCCCGAAAGCGGCATAGAAGGGCTCTCTGTGTGGGTTGAACAGGTCTCTGATGTCACTGAGACAGGCCACTTTAAACACCTCCGGCTTCTTCTCGATCACCTCCCTGAGACACACAGGAAATCATTTACATAACTGCACATTCACAAAGCTAAAATAAAACTGAACTCTCTGAAGCATATTATAAAAATAAATATTACATACATGACCAGTCAAAAGAAAAAGTGAAATAACTCTACTAAATATTTTTTTTATATGTTATATTCAGATCCTCAAAGTGTCCACCATTTGCTTTGTCGAATTTTTTTTTTTTTTTTTTTTTTTACTACATCAAGTAGTAGACATCAAATATATGAAGCAACATATTTGGAATTAATTAGTAAAGAAAAAAAGTGTCCAAAAGTATTTTTGGACAAAGCACAGGGCGGCCAGTCAGAGGATGTGGCTGTGATGGACTCAACTATTTTATAAACATGACAATGATCTACACTACCAGTCAAGGTCTGGACAGTTTCAGTTTTCAGTTTAGTTTTTTCTTTATTTTTTCTCACTGAAATCAAAACAAATGAACAAACATATGAATGAACACAGCTGTGAAGTGAAAACCATTTGAGGAGACTTCATCATGAATCTCACTGAGAGAAGACCAAGAGTTTACAGCTCTGTTGACAAAGCAAAGGGCGGAGATTTTGAGGATTTGAATATAAAATATAAAATCATATTTTCAGTTATTTAACTTTTTTTTTCTTTGCTACATAATTCCATACATCTGCTTCATATATCAAAGGGCGGAGATTTTGAGGATTTGAATATAAAATATAAAATCATATTTTCAGTTATTTAACTTTTTTTTTCTTTGCTACATAATTCCATACATCTTGCTTCATATATTTGATGTCTTCTGTATGTATATAAAATGTAGAAAGTAGTAAAAATAAAGAATAAAAAATAAGAATGAGAGGGCATGTCCAAACTTTTTACTGGTCGTCGTGTCTTTAGATATGAAGTTCAAAACAAATATTGACATCACTGATAACAATAGTAAAGTTGTTGATTTATTCACATTTTTAGACTTTTTAGGCCATAGGGTGTTATTGGACATGGGGTGTTATTGAACAGTGCAGCAGAAACAGGCATTAACCTTATTTTGAATGCCTTATTTTTAAATATTTCATAGCTTATACTTAACTATTACCATTCTTTGGTTTATGTTACAGCATAAAGCCAAAGCCATTTCCTCATTGTGAATTTTGTTCACTGACAATGGTAGTAAAAATGATTCTGAATCAAACTCATGATGCTGAGCCTTGCACATGTCCTGCTGCTGTAAACACTGAACCAGTGGGCAGGACACTATGAACACATTTAACAACAGTATGTAATGTAAGACACCTGTGCAGTGCAGACACCAGGCTGCTGGGGGCCAGGAGCACTGGGCCCTTTGGCAGAACGGCCCCTCGATCGTTCACACGACCCAGGTACTCTTTAGTCCAGGCCGACATCCCAATGGCCCGCGCGGAGCAATACAGCAACCGGTACCCATTTCTACAGAGAGACATGAATATAACTGTACTACAACAGAAATGCAGAACAGCAGAACATTTCTACAGAGACCATGAGACACAACAGCCAGAATTTATAAAAACATAACACAAATCCAATCCAAATGTGTGATAGTTAGTAAAAGGCATACTGGTGAATACTGTGGTAGAGTTTGGCGATGCCGGAGTGAGTCCAGTCGGCTCCGATGGTGGTGAGGAGGTGCCCCAAAGCATCAGACCTGCAGAGGAGGAGGACAGTTAGCCCTGATTCTTAGCCCTGATTCTAAGCCCCGATTCACTTTTGAAAACATTTTTTTTTTATATCATAACTAATAGCCTATTGTTACTGATGTGTAAAATCACTGTAGTTTTGTACAACAAATGACTATTTTTTGCAAAAAAAAAAAAAAAAAACAGGCTGGTGTTATTAGCCCCAAATATGGATCATGGATCCATGGTAGTAGTAGTAGTAGTAGTAGTAGTAGTAGTACAGTATTAGTACAGTATTAGTACAGTAGTAGTACAGTAGTAGTACAGTAGTTTAAGTACTTGGTGATATTTGTTTGTATAGTAGTATAGTAGTAGTAGTAGAAGAAGTACTTGGTGATTGTGCCGTCGATGTCGGAGATGACCACACGGTCGTCCCAGCTCCAGAGGAAGATGGAGGCCTCACAACGACACGTGCCCTGGTACTGAGTGGTCACACTGAAGACTGCAGAGTTCTCCCCCTCACACAGGTTCAACTGCTCCTGGAGGACAGAGAGAGGGAGGGAGACGGGGAGGAGGGGGAGGATAGAGAGGGAGAGGGGGAGGAAGAGGGAGAGAGAGGGAGAGGGGGAGGATAGGGAATGGGACGAGGGGGCAGAGAGAGGAGAGGAGGGAGAGAGGGAAGGAGAGAGGGGGGGAAGGAGGGAAAAGGAGGGGGGGAGTGAGAGCGTGAGGGGAGAGTGGGAGAGAGAGGGAGGGGAGATGAGGGGGGATGAGAGAGAGAGGGGTGGAGTGAGAGAGGAGGGGGAGGGCGAGAGCGAGAGGATGAAAGGGGGAGTGAGACAGAGAATTGGGAGTGAGAGAGAGGGAGAGAGAGGGAGAGGTGGAGAGAGAGGAGGACTAAAGCCTGGAATACATAGGGGAAACCAGAACTAAACCAGGATTTAATCAGGACTAAAACAGGATTGAAAAAGGAATAAACCCAACACAAAACAAGACTAAACCAGAACTCATAGTAATACAACACCAGAGCTAAACCAGGACTAAACCAGGTCTAAACCAGGACTACACCAGAACAAAACCAGTACAAAACTATATGTCTAAACTAGGTCTAAACTAGGTCTAAACTAGGACTAAACTAGGACTAAATCAGGACTACACCAGGACCACACCAGGGATACACCAGGGATACACCAGGAGTACACCAGGACTACTCCAGAACTATACCAGTACAAAACTAGGACTAACCCCGGAGTAAACCCGGAGTAAACCCGGAGTAAACCCGGAGTAAACCAGTACTACACCAGTACTACACCAGGACTACACCAGGACTACACCAGGACTACACCAGGACTACACCAGGACTACACCAGGACTACACCAGGACTACACCAGGACTACACCAGGACTACACCAGGACTACACCAGGACTACACCAGGACTACACCAGGACTACACCAGGACTACACCAGGACTACACCAGGACTACACCAGGACTACACCAGGACTACACCAGGACTACACCAGGACTACACCAGGACTACACCAGGACTACACCAGGACTTACACCAGGACTTACACCAGGACTTACACCAGGACTTACACCAGGACTTACACCAGGACTTACACCAGGAAGTAAACGTGGACTAAACGTGGACTAAACGTGGACTAAACGTGGACTAAACGTGGACTAAACGTGGACTAAACGTGGACTAAACCCGGCCTAAACAGGACAGGACTGCGGTACATGTGCCTGAAGCTCTGAGCTGTGGACAGACCGTTGGAGGAAAGAGACGACTAAACCAGGACTAAACCGGGACTAAAGAGTATGTTTGGTACGTACAATCTGCTTGGAGGTGAGGCGGAGGGACTTGCGGTACATGTGGCTGAAGCTCTGAGCTGTGGATAGGCCGTCAGAGGAGAGAGACGAGGGCAGGGATACAAATCTGCCCAAACCTGCAGCCTCATCACTGTCCACGTCATCCAGAGTCGCCCTGGCAACAACAGGTGAAGAGACAGGTGAAGAGACAGGCGAAGAGACAGGCGAAGAGACGGGCGAAGAGACGGGTAAAGAGACGGGTAAAGAGACGGGTAAAGAGACAGGTAAAGAGACATGAGGAGACAGATAAAGATACAGGTGACAAGACAGGTATAGAGAAAGGTAAAGAGACGGGTAAAGAGACATGAGGAGACAGGTAAAGAGACAGGTGAATACACAGGTGAAGAGACAGGTGAAGAGAGGTAACGAGACAGGTGAAGAGAAAGGTAAAGAGACATGAGGAGACAGATAAAGATACAGGTGACAAGACAGGTATAGAGAAAGGTAAAGAGACGGGTAAAGAGACATGAGGAGACAGGTAAAGAGACAGGTGAATACACAGGTGAAGAGACAGGTGAAGAGAGGTAACGAGACAGGTGAAGAGACAGGTGAAGAGAGGTAACGAGACAGGTGAAGAGACAGGTGAAGAGAGGTAACGAGACAGGTGAAGAGACAGGTGAAGAGAGGTAACGAGACAGGTGAAGAGACAGGTGAAGAGACAGGTAGAGGGGGTATTTTACTTCTATGGGGTATTAACTGCTAACACATATTTAGATCACCATGTTACCTTTTATTGTTTTGAAAATGCTAGATTTGCCCAAAACAACATATTCACATGTTTTATAAGCTTCACTTTCGTTTTTTGTGTTTTTGACGCTCTGAGTCTCTCTGCCTTTTGCTCCCTGTGCTAAGTCACTTCCCCATCAGAGAACTATCACAACACAATCAGCGTGAATCCCGCTAATGAAACTACTGCACATCTCATCAGGTTTGTGACGTTATCATGTTTTTGTATATTTATGGGAAATGTCGTTATCATGTTTTTGTATATTTATGGAGAAATGTCGTGTGGGAGCATGGGTGATGTAGGCTTGTGGGCGGAGCCTTGTACAGGGTTTGAATAGGGCCCGGGAGAGATCGCTAGAATACTCAAACATGCATCAATTTTGCATAATACCCCGTCTTTAAAGTGTATAGGAGACGTTGTACTTACTGCACTGCGGGAGGGAGAGAGCTCACTGGCTCATCTGGGTCTTCTTTAGAATTCTTCTGCCACGAGACACAAAAAAAAAGATGGAGTTATCAGATTATGTAAATGTTGTGTAAACAGTTCCATCTGATGTGAGTAATCTGACTTCTCTCTGATTATTAGCATCTGTGCAGGTTTGACAAGGAAAATTGTGCAAAAAGGACAAACTGATGTGTCAAAGACAAAAATGAAAGTGAAAATATGAAAGAGCTCTTTTAAAATTCATTGTATTCTGACTATGACTGAATTGCGCCCATGCTCACTTCCTATCTGCAACATGGCAGCTGGCAGGTTAGCCATGTTCATTTATATATACGGTCTATGGTTTACATGCACAAAAAAAATCTGATCTAATGATTGGGTTATCTGATTGCCGGTACTCTAGTTGATTTGTATGCGTGTGTGCATGTAACGGTCACATGCACACTCAGACACTCACTCACACACCAGATTATAATCAGATTTTGATGTGCATGTGAACATAGCCTCTGTGCCTGTTTTGTTAAATCAGATAACCCTTTATATAAGCATTTTTATTTTATTCATTTATCTTTATTTATACAGGGAGAGCCCAATGAGAGCACCAGACTATCTTTTTCATGAGTGCCTGTTCAAATACAAACAAAAACAAGCAAAACTAATAACTTTAAAACAGGTGCAGATGTAAGTATAAATGTGTATCACCAGATTATTAAAGTGCATTAGTGGCACTAATCTATCCAGTTTTGCATGTCCTAGAAATGTATCCCATTTTTGGGAGGCAAAATAACCAAAAGCTTTTTTCCCCATTTCAGTTCTAGTGCAGCGTAGGCAATCATGAGATCTTGTATCAAAGTGGACAAACAAAAAACAAATAAGTGAGATATTGAGTCAGTCTATAATCGTAGTCCCTTATAAATACGTTTTATAAATACATTTTATAAATACATTTTATAAATACATTTTATACAGTTGTTCTCTTCTGACAGATAGCGATGGTCAACCTGCTTTTTCATGGAGTGTACAGTGATGTGTCTATGCATTGTTGTGTTTGTTTATCTGTATATTTTTATCTTGCTGTCATTACTTGACTGTGGGACAGGTCTCTCCTTCTGAACGGGAACCACCAGCGTCCAGACTTCTTGGACATCTTATCTTTGACGAGCTGCTCCACTGTGCTCTGAAAACAACAGCAGCTCATCATTCCTCTGCACTTTGGTACATACACGACCAGTCACACACTCTCATTCAATGTTTTTTTTTTTCTATATGTTTACTACTTTCTATATATTAGATACATACAGAAGACATCTAATATATGAAGAAAGATATATGGAATTATGTAGCAAATAACTTTATATTTTATATTTAAATCCTCAGAGTATCCACCCTTTCCTTTGTCCACAGCGCTGCAAACCCTTGGCCTTCTCTCAATGAGCTTAATGATGGAATCTCCTGAAATGATTTTCACTTCACAACTGTGCCGCGTCAGGGTCAGAGAATGCCAAATGTGCAAAGCAACAGTAGCTCAGTTGGTCCACTGATATGAAGGTTGGCGGTTCGCATCCCATTCTCGACATAAATATAACATAAATATTGGTTGAGCGGTCAGATCCATTAACCCACAGGTTGGTGGTATAGATGAATGCTGCTGTTGTGTCCTTGGGCAAGACACTTAATCCTCACCTCCATTGTCTGTGTACACATGGGTGACTGGTTCCTTGATTTAAAAAGCTTTGAGCCTTGAAGGTGGAAAAGTGCTTTATAAAAATCTGACCATGACCATTTACCAAAGCAGTAAACAAAGCAAGTTTAAAGGCTATTTTTAAATAAACTTAAATAAATAAACTCAAAAGAACTTCAAAACTAAAATAAGTTTGGAGTTCTTTTGAGTTTATTTTTGTTTACTACATTCCCCATGTATCATTCATAGTTCTGATGCTTCAGTGAGAATCTACAGTGTAAATATGAATGAAAATAAAAAGAAACAAAAGTGGAAAAGTGTGTCCAAACCTTTGACTGGTCGTGTATGCCTTTCACTATTTGGGGTATCATGGAATTTTACTGTTAGCATGATGTCAAGAAGAAACACTGAGCCCAAAAGCAAACAGTCAAGTCCCTCATTCTGTTTCACATTGTCTCATAGGTCAGCATTCATCAGTGATCGGCTTTTTCAAATCACACTTTATGAAGGAGAAAGTCCAGCTCATGTGACACAAGCAGACTGGTGAAGACACAGGTTTCATTTACTTACTGTTTTGGAGGAAAGATTGATTTAAAAATATGTGTTTTAGGTTTTAGTTGTTTTGTTTTTAGTTTACAATTCACTTGTGTCTAGGGCTTTATAAAACAGAATGATGTGAACAGGTGAAATGTACCTTGGGCAGATTCTTCTGAAAAGCGGCCATTGCTAAAACCATGGGACCAGCCACAGCCCAGTTATAGTAACTGAAACAGGAGACACATGGGTAGACATTTAAACACATAGATGAGTCTAGGTCCAGGTCCAGGTCTAAGTCCAGGTCTAGGTCCAGGTCTAGGTCCAGGTCTAGGTCCAGGTCCAAGTCCAGGTCTAGGTCCAGGTCTCACGTTGAGTTGATGCAGACTACAAGGTTTGGGTCGTCAATCAGTCCGGGGTTACTGCTGAAGTCCTGATACGTCACCATCCGCTCCTCAAACTTCTCTGGAAAAACAATTATGTATTTCTCATAACAAAACCAGTAGTAATAGCTTTAGAAGGATTACGAATACGAGAAGTTGTACTACAACTACTAGTACAGTATGAATGTGCTAGTAGTTGTAGTACTAGTGGTATTTGTGTACTTTTACTGATATGAACAGTAGTAGTAGTAGTAGTAGTAGGAGCTGCAGTAGTAGTACAATGATTGTGTACCTTTGCTGATGGCGCTGCTGTCCCCCGGCCCGCACAGAGACAGACTCACGTCGGCAGAAAATGACGCAGAGTCAGAGAGATAATCTGTACCACTGTCCAACACCCCACTGCCCACAGACTGAGGAGAGAGAGAGCCCGACAGAGAGGACGCCCCCGCAGGCTGGAAAGCCTCCTTACCCCTGTGCAGAGAAGAGACCCTACTTTTATACTAGGGATACTGAGGCCTTCTACTGGCATCAGCGGAAAATGAAACATAAAAAATAAACAGAAGCTAGATTGCATGCTAATGTTGATACTTTGCGGTGACATCACGCTGGGGGTGTTCTAAATGTATCTTCATGATGGTCTCCATGAACAGTTACCATGGAGATACAATGCAACAACAAAAAAGTTTTAAGATAATCTGAAATCAAGAAAAAATACAAGATGTATTTAAAGAGCACATTTTCAGGAGCCTGTGATCAGTCCGAGTGTTCATGGTCCTGTTTAGGAGTTTGATTTTCAACAAAAAGGTGAGAGTGACTAACTGAAAAACTATTGGCTAATACTAGCCAGTTTGCGACTATAATTTTATGTGTGAGCTCTTTCTGGTCAGATTGTGTTAAAATATAAAAATCTGATTAAAGTCTAACAGAGCTTCAGACAAAGCAGTGTCTGTTAGCATCACACCCCTCTGGAATGTTGACAACATCAGCTGCAAAGTATCAGTAAACAGGGTTTTGTGATGAACGCGATTTGAGCAGAAATTCTCTGAATGGCAATGATTTATTTACTTAAAAACTATGCAGGATTTCTACCTGTGATATCACAATCTGGGGAAATTTGAAACGGAGTGATATCTGAGATTCAAGGCTAAAGGGTCTGGTAAACAGGATTTAATGAAACAAGCATGAACGAAGCTAAATACAGCAGCAGGCATGTTGTGGATGAGGGAATAACATTGTTAGACGCTCAAAACATGTTAGCATCGCATTGGTCCTATTTTAACAGTACAAGCTTTCATTTCATCGAACTCAATCTGCCCAAAATGTGACTCACGTTTTGGGGAAGTAGAGGAGAGCGACCTCGGGGTCCATGGAGGTCAGATCATCTAAATAAATGTCTGATGTTCCAAGATGGTGGCTACGCTTCTCTGCAACAAAAGTTATACAGAAAATAAGCAAAATTAATGAAATTGTGATGAACCTTGAATAAAAAATGAATGGTTGCTATTAGCAAATCTTTTTTTTTTTTTTAATTAAAGGTGCATTATGCAACTTTTCTGGGGGGGTTCTGCTACGCGCTTGTTTCTCTGGAGATGTTGCATTGCCTGTAATGTTCCACGGTGTAGCATTAATCTTATGTGTCTGTCATTTTCTCAATTCTCAAGTATCTGTACATGCATTCTAACTATGAGCCGGGTCTCCTCTCCACAGATCTGACCTGTAACTTGACCTGGTGGCGTCACCTGTTCGTCTCCATGGAGATAAACAGGTTTAATACTATACTGTGGAACATTCCAGGCAGGTAGCAGGTAGGGCTGTAATTCTTTAGTCGTTTAGTCAATGAATGTGTTGATGGAGTCGACCAAAATGTGTATTAGTCAACTAATCTAATGTTATTGAGATAATAGGGATTTATATGAGACAACAGCAGAAAGGAGGAGTGAGGGAGGGAGTGAGTGAGTGAAGATTTGGGATTTTTTGGTATTTATCTGTAAAAAGTCAGATTAAACTCATGATTCACAAGTTTAATCAGTCTGAATATAAATACACTGTTTCCTAGTACCTTTCCTGCATAAACACCCTCCCTCACAGACAAAAGAATGTTGAGGCCAATCCCCATGTTAAAGTATAGAACTTTATATTACCGTATTTTACAGACTCACGGAACTCACCGAAGTCGCACTTTTTTTCATAGTTTGGCCGGGGGTGCAACTTATACTCAAATGCGACTTATATGTGAAATTATTAAAATTATAATTTCAAGTTTGGCCGGGGGTGCAACTTATACTCAAATGCGACTTATATGTGAAATTATTAAAATATATAATTTCACATCTTCGTTACTGTCACACTAACAACTGTGTGAGGGCGCTCTAGGCTTGTGTACCAGTATGACAGCCACGCGAAAGCGGAAGCGGCGCATCATCTACTTCCGGAGCAGACAGAGTTGTTCAGAAGCGACACAGAGGATGAAGAATTCAATGGATTAAGCAATTTGGAGTGAGATAGAGAGTAAACTTGTTAACTTGTTTTTTATGCTTTAGTTATCTGATTAACTGTTAATTTGTTACGTTAACATACCAGACACATATTCAGTTCGTTGTCTATGCTTCATGTAGCTGAATATATATACATGTGTTACGTTAGTTGCTATTCAGCCTGTTGTTCTCTATTTTATTGTTATTATAATAACTTGCCTTTAAAAGATAAAATGTCTGTTCCTGGTCTTGGATTTTGTAAAATAAATTTCCCCCAAAAATGCAACTTTTCGTCCAGTGCGACTTATATATGTTTTTTTCTTCATTATTATGCATTTTTTGGCTGGTGTGACTTAAAAAATAAAAATGATGATGATGATACTCAGGAGTGATTTATAGTCCGGAAAATACGGT
>KN486713.1:170953-203941 GCA_000787095.1 Periophthalmodon schlosseri | reverse complement strand
ATACTATTATGTTTGTATTTTAATGACATAATCAAAGAAGGTAAGTTTCTAAACCTTATAGAAGTCTTTGTCAAATTCTGTGCTTGCTTGAACCAGTAAAACACCAAACGATAAACCAGTTACAAACATGAATTTGAAAAAAAATTTAAAAGTGTGAAAATTTCATAACATTTTTGAGTGAAAAAATGTTCAGCATGTCTTTCCAAATATGCAAACTTCTGAAACATCTTGTTGTTTTGTGATGATTATGATCCAAGACTAAAGACTAAAAAACTCATCTTGGTTCATTTCCAATATGAGGAACTTTTAACACATTTCATTTTGCCGCAGTTCCGCTTTTTTATTTTTTACAGTGCAATGGGATTTATTGTTGGCAGCAAATTAGAGAAACATCGTTGATTGGCTGCCAGTGTCGACATGTTGTGTTCAGATCTTATTACCTCGAACGGCACACTTGCTCCAAGGAGTGGCAAGCGCATGTGTACACTGCGATTGGAGACATGCTGAACCATTCATGTATGAAATAGGGAAAAAGTACTACATCAGTATTGTTGTCTGAATTGGAACCTAGAAAACTCATCACTTAAAACACTGTCCCAATAAATGAAAGAAATTGCATGGAAAGTTTGGGAACAAAAGTCAGTGAAAACAAAGGTACTTTAAACCATATCCACACTGATGATATAATTATGCATGTCACATTTTAAATCATTTATGCATTTGTAAATGCTAATGTTGAGGGCCATGCTGTTTTCCAAATATTACAGTAATATTGCGTTGCTTCACTCCACTCCGGTGTGCTAGTATTTGTTGACATAGTAGCCTACTTTTACGTAGACAGCCAGGTGACAATGCCAGTGGACCAGTCAGCCTGCATTCCTCTCTTACACTCATTTGTGTGTGTGTATTTACTTTTGTGGGCTGGTTGTCTAGTACTGTAAAAACATATGTAGTCGAAGAACACAGCGCCACATACAGGAAGTTCACCATCCTTAAAGTCAGTCATTCACATTTATTCATTGTAACACAACCATTACCACATATATTCTGAGCTATGGTTCTGATGTAGATTTAGATGACTTGAAGTAAAGAATTATTGCAAGATAGGGCAAAAGTATTTTTTTCTATCTCCAAAATGTGAAGGAAAAAGTCTGCTAGTGATGATTCATGATTTGGCTGATAACTATGTTGACTGATAACAGCAAGATAATTTAAACTT
This sequence comes from Periophthalmodon schlosseri, assembly GCA_000787095.1. NCBI lineage: Eukaryota > Metazoa > Chordata > Actinopteri > Gobiiformes > Gobiidae > Periophthalmodon > Periophthalmodon schlosseri. The sequence continues at coordinate 202,722 of KN486713.1, read as the reverse complement.
ATACATACCTCCCTGTGTTGTGGCCCCTGGAAAGGAGAACATACTGCTGCTCCCTTGACATGCTTTATCAGATAACGCTACCATCACAATCCCTAACTCTATTCAGTGCAAATGTTTCCCTACCCAGGATTTTTTCACTGCACGCAAACTTTAAATGCCTCCACTTTAGCGCATCAGTGTGGCATGCCCGGGTCATATATGTGAGTTGACACATCCCGTCCTCTGCGCGGACGTAAAAGCAGCAGGTTAATCTCGTCTCAGTCTCCTGCAGAACAGATGTGAGGATTAAATCGTCAGGGAAACGCTGGTGAGGACTGTGCATAGCGCCACTATATGTGACAATGAAAGACCAAATGTGCCCTTTGTATTTCCTATCGGCATATAGGTTGTGGTCATTTATAGAACAGGAAGTGAAAGTAGCCCCATGTACTGTTTGTAAAGGTAAGTTTGGACTATACATAGACTTGTGTCCCATATAGAATGACCTTAGATCTTAGGAGGCTGCTGTTCCTGGCCTCGCATGGGATTGGTCAACTATTAGGTTTTAGGACGTGGATATCCTGACCCTATGAGGAACCTAGGTGCAAGTTTGATTACTGTAGCACTACCCCATCACATGGTAATTGCACACAATCTAGTCTAGAAATGCGTCAGTTTCTGTTAAGAAAAAATATGCCATGTTGAGTGGGTAATATTGATTGAAAATAAGATGTTTTTTATCCCCTGAATAACACTCATATAATTGTCCTTTAAAAATGTGCTTGTTTATGGCTGTAAATGTCTTGGTTAAAGTTCAAGTATTGCACTAAAAATAGGGGATAACAAAAGTGATGCCCAGAAATGTCACTATTGTTCGGAAAAATACACTTTTATGGGCTATTTTTGCAGCTTTCATATTATATACAACGATACTGGGTTATGTTATTTTGCATATTTAATGCACAATATAATGCAGATCTAATTCAATTGCGTAAGAATCTCAGAGTTACATTTTAAGGGTAGCTCTGCTTATAGAAAAAAATACCTACTGTAAATGTGCAATTGGCAGTTATGTGTATATATTGTGCCAGTGGTTGCATCAGTTTCATGCAATTTTTAATCTCAGTCTTAATGCGTCTACAAATGGTTGATTTTTTTTTACATTTATTTATTTATTTATTTATTTTTTTTCAATTCAATCAAAAAAGCAGAATTGAGATACACCTTACGGTTATGAAAAGACTAGATACCCATAGAATCCAGTACTCCAGCAGCACCATTATTCCACCTCCCCAGTCAGCTGTGAAACATAAATCTACCTAGTGTTCTCCTATGTTGAATTTATTACATTGATCCTTTGTAGCTTGAATTAAACTGCCACAAGTGGAATACATAACAATTCCCAACGCCGTTTTCCGATTAGAGATACTATCCAGGGATTCGACGCAGAACAGGGAAGGTGTGACACGCATAGGTAGTACCCACATAAAGAGCTCCTGGGCGTGCTTCAAGTTGACAAGTAAAATTGATTGCTGGTGGTTGGTAAGATGCAAGCTACATTTGCTCATCAGGTTATCAGCCAATGGACTCGGGTTGTTTGTTTTATGTATCCACTACAGTAGTAAAGTGATGTAGAGTTTGAATAGAGTCAGTAAATCGGCCTAGGTAAATTATTTCAAGTATGAAAACATCATCACATTTAGGGAGACTAGGTAAGCTAAGTACAGTTGTTGATTTTCTCATTCATTCCTAACAGTCTATTGTATATTATGCTAAACAAACTTTTTATTAGCGTTGATCCATGTTATAATGGTGTATCTCCAAAGCATTCCATTTGACTTAACTAATAACGACTTACTGTAAACAACTAGGGTTTGTCAGTTTGTCCCTTCAGGCAGATATTTAAGGCAGTGACTTACCAAAACCATGTCACAACTGAAGAAGCTACATGCATGAACAGAACAGGATTGGCAGTATCCAAATTTCTTTTCTTTTTTTGCTTCAAAGCATACTGTAACTGGTTCACTTTTAAATTCACTACTAGATGTCGTCCTGGTGCCCTCTACTGGCGTTTTCTATTGACAACTTGCAACCTACACCTTTTTGAACTAGGAACTAGGCTGGTATATTTACCAGCCTGAGAATTTAACCCACTGTTTTTCTTCTATAGCACTTCCCCACTATTGCCCCTGCGCGCCCTGTCATGTGGGATTCTATTACTCCTAAACACCCACTAGAGATCGCGAGTCATTTTGCGAGCTTTGATATACTCCGGGGCTCAAAGCAATGAGGGCAAATTTACACACAGCGTTAACACAGCAGCCTGATTTGCCTGGCCCGCACTTTGAATCAAATCTTCTGATATACTGTACAACACAAGGGCACCTTCACTCCAGCTCGACCGCATATACGAGAGCTGTGTGTGTCAGGGTAGTGTTTTTTTTGTGATAAATGGGCTGTATTATTCTGGGGTGCTGAATGTTATCTGGAGTGGATCCCTACAGGGTAAAGAGACCTAGTGTGCTGAGTGGGAATGCTCCAAGCTCCATGTTGCAGCTTTATACCTGTCTTCTGTCTACAGCATATGCGGCAAATCTGCTGTTGTGTTGTTTTTTTTTTTGGTTTTTTTTCCTCGACGTGCACTAGGCCACTGCTGACTTGACAGCGCAGAGCGTAAGAGTCGGCATGGAGCAGTGAACTCTACGTTTTATTTACAAGGATTGTTTGGACTAAACAAGAGACACACTGGCAGTTTGTGTTGGTTTTATGGTGTCTGCGGTCAACAGTTTTTACAATGGGATTTATAGAGTTGTGAAATAGTACAGTGCTCAGTAAAGCAAGATGAATTAAGAATATTGACTAGACTGCACTACGTCAATAAGAGCTATAAATGTCACTTATACTAATGTTTATTATCAGAAGAATATTCTGTATGCTGGCCAAACGTTTAGAACTCCAGCTTCACAGCAAGAAGGCCTGGTTAAATTCTTTGTGTGTGGGGTTTGCGTGTTCCTTAAGTTCCTCTAATAAGGTACACCTGACATGCTCGCTCACAATTCTGATAGGTTGCACAGGACAGCGGCATTCGAGGATGGGTCAATTGCTGAGGACTAATTTACATAGTGGGACAATAAAGTGTACCTTGTCAACTGCAGTGATTACATTTCCCCACAAACACATAGCATTTGACCAGCCCAGAAACGCACTCCCTAAGTGATACAACATGCACAAAAGCCTATAGCTGCCCAACAGACTTGAAGACTATATTTCAACAGTCTTGTAAACTAAATGAGATTTTTGGTAAGGAACATGATTACGTTGTTCCCGGTCATGCTCTACTTATGACTCACACTGTCATATTTTTGTTTTTTTTAATTTTGTTCAGCATCTATACACCTGTTGTAGACTTAATGAGATCCGAAGCAGATAATTCATTCTTGGCCCTGGCAGACCTGGACATAAGTGAAAATACAAGGTGTCTTTGTCAGGCGCGTGGTCCGGTGAGTCACCTGTGGAGGGAGGAGGACGACAGGGAACTTTTCTGCGGCATGAATCATCTGCTCAGAAAGGAGCTTACATAAACCTGATGCCCCAAGAAGCCAGGCAATAATGAGAATCCTATTGACAAGATTAGGTGTAGTTCATTGTTATAAGCGTCAGCAAATGTCAAGACTACAGCCAAGCAGGGATGGAAAGACATTTGGTATTTTATTTTAGTACATGTTTGAGGATTTTTTCAGAGATTTTGATGTGGAAAAGTTTCTCTTTGTCCCTCTGTATTAATGAATAAATGAATAAAATCAAAACGTGTAGGTGTAGAAATTGTTTTGCACAAAAATGTCATGTGTTTGAACCAGGTTGGGCACATAACCAGCACTGATGTGATCATTTGTGTGTATTTTGCAAACGGAACCTACTTTTTCATTGGCCTAGGGGTTTCTATAGCCCACTCTCTACCCCATTTCACACCATTTACAGTCCTATTCAAATCATTTCCCCACCTTTTAAATCTTACAATCTTTTGTTTTTCTGCTACTTTATGATTACAGTTGTTCTCCCGATGGAAATCCTCTGCCAAATAGGAACAAATAGGAGTTACATTTACATCTAAGTAAAAGAGTAAAATCCAACGGATCGAATAGTTGCACACCAAATGATTATCCTAACCAACCAAATATGTAAATACGTATTTTTAAATATCTCCATGTGTTCCAGAAAAAAACAACCTTCTGTTACTGCCCTTGTGAAAAAAGCACAGTTGGAACAATCCTTTGCTTGTTTTCTCAGCCAATGTATAAAGTGTGTCTATCTGAACGTTAGCGTGGGAGGTCTGCCTACGATCCTTTTGCAGAAAAAGTCGATAGTTTTCTCTTCATCTGGCTTCATCGCCGCGGCAACTCAACCCACTGGCAGCAAGGGCAACTCACATAAGGACCAGAGAGCCGCGGCAGAGGAGGCAGAATGAGTAATAGATAGATAGATAGATACATGGATGTTGCAAAAAATAAGAAATATGTCCTGTTTATTCTGAATAACCTTTGTGGAAGAAGTCCCGGGTTTGGAGGGCCTAATGTAGTGTTTGTGGGAGCTGTTTGTGTGTTTTAGTGCTCCTCTCTCCCTCTGTCCCCTCCAATTTGTGGCCCTTCCATTGTGGTAATAGAGCATTACTGAATGGGACTTGAATAGGGGAGAGAATAAAGGGCAGAAAAAAGCAGAAAAGAATGGAGCTTAGAGGAGGTGTAAAAGAACAGCAGGAGAAGAGGTGCTGTCTGTGATTTCCCCTGGGGACGGGCCTAAAAGAGAGGGGCGGGGCACATTTGGGTCAGAGCCAGACATACACATTTCAGACAATAGGTTTTAATGGCAGGTTGGAGCATTCTTGTCTCTCACTACCATTAGGAAACCAAAGAAACTACAAGATATAGGCACAAATTGGAATATTCTGATTTTTACTATTTTTTTTTTTTACTAATTTCATGATGATGATGATTTTGAGCTCTACTTTGCTTGACTGAAATGTCTTATGAGGCTTTTAATAAATATTTTTTCTTGTTTCAGTTGTGTACCATCTTTGGATGTATCTTGATTTCTTTTAGGCAGACTATTTTGACCATGCCTCGTGGTTCTTGGACAAGCGTATAGGAGGAACTCTCCTGTAGCACAGTTGGTGTCTATGCCTCACTTGCTGATTTCGATGGCCTCCTCGCTCCAGCGTTTGAACTTACTGGTTTCAGCTCCTATGACCTGTGCTCTGATCAGTCCATGATATCACTATTCCTTTTGCAGTGAACTGATATAGCATATGCAAAAATTGTAATTGTAAAAATTGAAAGGCACCTTACTATATGTAATTGTAACGTTCCTTTCTTTTCATGGTTGCCTTCAGGTTTCCATTTGGTTCCAGAAACCCTTCTTGATATCATATTCTTCTTAAGCCCTTTGTGGCTGCAATAGGTGGCTTCTCCTGCACGCAGTCTTCAAAGAAGGGAAAAATGATGTGGTTGACAAATTCATAAGTGCTGTCCAGGTATAGGAGACATTAGTAAGTGTGAATGCGTATACCCACTATATATATCTGCCATTTTCAAACTGGCTGACTGCCTGCTTTATTGATCCAATTCACACCAATAATGGAGATCGACCTGTTCCCATTCAGTGCACATAGACACACACACACACACACAGCTCCAGTATGACGTCACAGGGCACTCAAACTTACACTTCATATTTTCCATAGGCTCAGAGGTCGGCATCCCTCAGGTCCTTGTACCTTTTACTCTAAAAGCTCAGCAGTACCAGGAGGGATGCATGGAGACATGTGAGTGGCTTTTAGATATCCCTGTGGACAGTCCTGACAGAGTCAAATGAGCTGCCGGATCTCCACAGAGCATTTGTGTTTTCTGCTGGACCTGCACTTCAATGTCACTTCAGTTTCATTTGATGATTTCCAAATTCAAAGTTTCTTTAGGTATCCAGCCTTGTGAGAGAGTGTTTAATCTAAGTATTATTATTAAGGATTTGTGTGAAATGTGTATTAGATATATATGTTTTGGTCTATATACTCTTATTAGCTAACAAAAGTAAGCAAAAAATGTAATTAATGGCAGTCATAGTTGTCTAATTCACATTGTTTTGCCAGTATCAGAGCTTAACCTATAGTTTTAAATAAAGGATCACAGATATCCTGAGTGAGTTGAGTAATTAACAGAATTACACATTCAGTTAGCTTTATTTCAGTCCTATTATCACGCTAGGCTCGGCTGAAAAAATTTGTCGACTTTCGTAATTTGTTGAATGTTTAGTATGAGAATGTTTTGGAGACACAAAATCTACTTTCAAAGTTTTTTTCAAAGAATTTTTTCCAAATTCATTCAGTATTGGTAGATACGAGAAGACGAAATACCAAGAGAGAATTAAAATGGCCAAGTCACCTAAATGTAAATGTATTTGTTATTTACTGATTAAGTTCAAATAACTCCAACTTTTTTGCATCTTAAACAGATGAAACTTCCACCTGCCCTTGGTTAGACTGGTCTGATGGTCTGAAGGTCTGAAGGTGTGGTTGGTTGGTGTAGTTAATCACAGCCATCGGACCAAATGTCAGATTGAAAAATGGAATACCTTGCTCACACATATAATGCACAAGATCTGTCCATTTTGTTCGGAGATCTTTTTTTAATGCTATGAAGAGAAAATTATCCCACTGTGGAAGGATAAGCAAACATCTTCACTGATTTAGACTATGATTAAAAACATTAAAACTGGTTTATAATTGCACTGTGGAGAGCTGGAAAATTGTTTCTTTTAAGAGTTGTAATCAAGACTGCTGCCAAAGATGTTTGAATCCTTTGGTAATATTTATTTGCATTTGACTTCACTTTCCTTTAAAAAAAATCTCAAGTCAGTTTATTTGGCATGTTTTCTAGGAGCCACTAATAAAACTACAGTATATACATTTTTTTACAGAATCAATATGCAAGATCAATTAAATTTTTTTAAAATGGGGTCCCAAGCCCTTTGGCAATGCTTGAACCTCATCTACTTTACCGGACAAAGGAAAGCACTTAACTGCAGCCACTTTGATTCAGGACTTAAAGGTTGCAGAAGTCCTTTGACCTCTCTGTCAACACTTTAGCTGTTAGCAAACAGCTGTGAGCGACGGCCTAATACCTGTGTTTCTCACCTTGACATACCTTTTTGTCCACTAGCGCTTAGGCTGCTATATACTTTATTATCCCCATAGAGAAATCTTTTGTCTGCCTTTGACCCATCAATCAGCCAGTGCCAGACTTTGTCAGGAATGTTTGGTGAAGTAACCTTTTGTACATGCTTTGTAGTTGGAGAAAAACAACCAAATACAGGGAGAACATACAAAACTCTGAAGCCGTTTGCTATGACTCAACCACTGTGCCACAACTTACTGCAAAAAATAGAAAATCATGCACCATCCTTAAACATAGCTTATCTTAACTACAATAAACATAGAATACTGTCTTACTTCCTGGCAGCACACTGATGAGAAGAGTTCACCCGGATCCCTGTATTTAACTGTCATTTTGGATAGGTCCCGTTAGGGCTATCCTTGGCGACTGCTCCTTGTCTTTCTGACATGCTTGTCTGATTCCACCCTGTTTCTTCTCCATATTTCCCTGACAACTATCTGGAAGGTCTCATAATAGCGCGGGCTCTTCAGTAGTCTCTCACTGTGTCGTGTTTTCGGGGGGTAATCCTCTTCAAAGTGTGCGATCGTTCAGTGGTTCGACAAGCGTGCACTGGAGCGTATGTCTAAAGTGTCACCCTGCTCCCATTGAAGGAAACACAAATGTCACTGCCATGTGGATCAGCTGCCCATCTTTCCAGTCTGTCTTTTCTGTGGCTTTCAAAATTGTATAGTTTCAAAAGCTTCATACAAAACAAAAACAAAACAATAGTACTTTGTGTGACCAATCTGGCAACTTACATCATTTTAGTTTAACAGCTAAAAAATAAAACTTGACTCTGACTCCATGGGAAAAGCAACTATGCCTCTCAATATTTAAGCTACAAAAATAAACCAAAGTGTGACAGAATGTTGCCGTTAAGACGTTAACTGCTCCAAATACAAAAAAATGAACTTTTGTTGAGTATTGACTCATTATGACATTTACAGGTGTTTGATTATACAAAGTAATGATTACGTGTAGCCTCACAAGAATTGGTATTGCTTGTTCAACATATCAACATATTTGGCAAAGAAGTTTTGTAGAGTTGGTACTTTCCCAATGGAATGTAAGTAGAGTGTATATTTAGATGTTATAGCAGTTGTTTCCGGAGTTCTTAGACTAAGGTTTGAAGATAAATTGGTGGCCCAGGTAGTTGTTTTGGGACACAAGACTCCAAAAAGGATGGGCATTTCATTAAAAAGTTGTAGCCATTGCTGTAGGGTAACTCAAAAACACCAGACAGTTTAACCGTGGAATATAAAACACCATAAAACAGATGTTTAGTTAAACTGAGTTGCATGTAAAATGACATTCAAAATAAATACCCTGCAGGCTGTAATATTAAATGGAAAAATGTTGTATTTGTAAAAAGTGATGGGAAAAGGAAAACTCCATTATTCCCACATGTTAAAACGCCAATTACTTGATAAAGTGTTATGCCAGATAGACGTATTTTAAACCTCTTTTCTTTGCCAATCCTCAAAATAGACTCTGCTCTTCCTCCTACACCTCCGCCATCTTGCTCTGTGAGCGTTAGCCACAGTAGGCGTTCCTTGAAGAAGCTCACTTGTGGCTGCCTTCACGGACACACTCCCTGTGATATGTAATCTTTGTGCAGTCAGTGTCATCAGCGGTGCCATTTGTCTAATAGTACCTGAACCACAGACAAGCACAACACAAGTAAATAGCCCTGAACACACAGTTTCCAACACGCTGCATTAAGTGTAGCCTTTTCCAGATGGTCTTTGGTTTAGAAATGTGTCCCACATGGGTAAGTTTTACCTCCAATCTGCTTACATGAAGTTTGGGAAAATATCCGGGTAATGGCATAAAATATAATGTTTTGTCAAAATGGCTTTCAGTAAATTCTTGTGTGGCTGATGAGCCTATATTTTGTCACAATTCTGGTACAGGCTTAAATTGTTTCTAAAAGGTAACTAAATCTATCTGCTTCTTTTGAGAGTTCACACTTCACTGTGTTAAAATGGCCTGTTACTCACTTATAGAATAATAGAGAACAGAGACAATGTTCCAACATATAAACAAGTTTGCAACCACACAACCTTGACAATGCCCATCTAGCTAAGGTTTGGACCTGGTTAGTACTGGGAGACTAGGAGAACACCAGGAGCTGTCGTGAGGCAGCATTACCTCTAATATTGTATCCTTAAGCAAGACATGTCACCCATCTTGCCTTGTATGAATGTAGTGTATAGGTGAGCGGTGGTGGTTGGAGGGGCCGATGGTGCAGGTTGGAAGCCTCTTGTCTATCAGTCTACCACAAGGCAGCTGTACGTTAAGTGAGTGTAGTGTGAATAAATAATACAATATAAAATGTCCAAAAAGAGTTACATAAATTGAATGTATTATTAATATTAAGTTGGCATCAGGGTTAAATATTGGTGGAATTTGGTGTGAAGAGTTTGACAACCACTTATTTCATTGCTTTATCTGTGTTTATAACTACAACTTAAGCTGGTGTTTTATACAGTAGAAGTGCGTTTTGGATTGACAGTTACAGCTGTGGATGCATATGGATGAGTGTGGCTGTGTGGGTGAAGTCGGCGTGGGGAACATTACCATATTCTTGACTCTATATAGTTGCCTAAGCTATGCCCTGGGGAATGGTTGTAAATATTTACCAATCATCCCAACAGTAGCAGCACAATGAATAAAATATCTAGTTTGTGTACATCTATTCTATATTTAGTGCCCATGGTCTTCCTGTCAGTTTTTTTTTTTTTTTATCGCGCTGGTTAATTAAGATTACACAACCTGTCAAGCTCAATGCAAAGAATAGGAGATCATATCCTTGCTCGACCCCATCACTGATTGAGAGGGATGACCTTTGCAGCGTGACATTATATCAATAACAGACAGTCTTATATTCCTCAATAGAAGACTTTCAGCATTCACTTTCACATAGAATACAAATAAAAAGAGGTAATGGTGACTTTACTGTGTTACGTGAAAAACACTGGTAATGTAATAATTATGTTATGTCCTTGGGTCACAATATAATCATGTTACGTTATGTCCTCGGGTCACAATTTTTTGCAATGAACATATCAGAATACTGTGAGTCCTACATCGTTATTCTGTTTAACTTTTACTTCACAAGGCCCTTTAGGAGACCTCATTATTTCGTCCTTTCTATCAACGAACCCTAGCGCTTGACCTGACTACAAATTCACCCAAGCCAGCCATTTTTAAAATACGAAGAATGTCAAAGCAAAGTGTTACCTAAAAATCAATGGTGAATCAATAGCCCCGTATTGGCAGGGCATCTTGATGATTGAGTTGAAAGTTCATGAAATGCAGGGCATCTGAAGATGAGGTCAGAAAACAACCGGTCAATTGGAGTGTGTCAGCAGGTTGGACACAGCAGTGAGTGGCAATGCCGAGGTCTGTACTCAAGAAGAAGACATGTTGCTATATAGAATTTGGTTATGTCTATATTGTGTTGGCACGGTCTTGGGGGCAGAGGTTACACTAGACTATTTTCTTCTTTGCAGGTCATGTTGGCGGTCGGTCTTTGGAAATCCCAGCCATTCATGACAATTATTGAACTGTAAATGAATGGAAATGATGTCCTGGCATGTATCAATAGTATGCATGCGCTCTGATGTCGGAGTAAAACAAACCAACACGTCTTATTAGAGGAGTTATTAGTACCTCCGCAGCTCGAGAACTTTTTATTTTTCCTGGGGATCCTATTGTGCATCAAGAGAATGCTGTTGCTATGGTTATGTTACGGTTATTTACTTATGACTTATTGTTGAGTAGTATCAGTAATATCAGTAGTAGTCATTGTTCTTTTCAATATTTGTCTGAAAATGTCCTTCAAAGTTGTGTTTATATTATACAGCAAATAATTCACAAAAAATTAAAACTTTCTTGAAGGCATTAAATGTTATTTAGTTCATTAAATTGTGTGTGTTTTATCCAAGTGATGCTATCAATTGTTTACTGATTTTATGTCAAATTAGTCCAAAATTCAGAACCAAATAAATAAAAAAAGTGGAGGAAACTGTAGAGGAGGGGAATCTGTGATCAACTTATTAAACCTGGATGGGGGACTTTGAATGGCAGTGGAATTCATGCCTCCATCCAAATGCCGCAGGCTGTTTATTGAGCCATGCTAGACCTCTCTCTACATTTATGTTAATACTGTGTTTTGATCCTCTTTCAAAGGAATCAGAATCACTAAAACTGAACTGAAACTTTCTCCATTAGCAAAAACAGTAATCAAGGAATACACTTTTAAATTCCATCATCTCTCTTGGAATGAGTAATTTTATGATAAAAACATGTTTTTAATTGAAATTAAGGATGGGCTACTAATTAAATTTGAATCAAAGGAACATTTCTAATTGTCCATTATCAGCTTTAATCAACAGGTCATACAGTGAGTGGTTTGGAGAATTCAGAGTCAGAGGATAAAACTGGACTTTTTTCTATTGAATGCCACTGAATAAAAGTTTGTAATTTATAGTTATAAATGTGTGATTAAAAGAGTTTATTCGCTTTGTCTGTTCATTTCAATTCAATTTATTTTCGTAAAGTCCAAAATCACAACAGCAGTCGCCTCTTGGGGCTTGACAAGATAATTGATTTAACCAACAGAAAGTTAAAAAATCCAGCAGTGTTTTCTAAGAAACACAATCACATTAGAAAAAGTAAATAAAAAGTGTATATTTTTGCCATATCACTCACTGAATGTTTAAATAAGTTTACTCTGGTTTTAGCTTTTAAACAACTTTAATTAACTCACACAAACTAAACAAAAACTATTATGTTAGAGCCTCATTTTCTATGACTGTTTACTTATCTTAATTAGATATTTACACACATAGCTTTTACTTTAGGCTCTTAGCTGCACACTGTTGCTCAACTTAATTTGGCAGCTGATTGGCCGGTATCCCAGGTGATTAGCGAGGCATTACTCCGTGATGTTAAGCTCAGTTAATTAACTAATGAGCTAATTAGCCAAAGGTCAGTGTGTGATGCTTCCTACCAGCCCCTATGTCTGTGGCCCTAGTGCTTTTGTTTTCCCCAGGCTAGTATCTCTCCATCTCTTCCTTCTTTCTAAACACTACTCTGTCCCACCCACTGACATGCCTGTACATTCAACTATACGTGTGCCTAACAAGTTAATGTTTACTCCTGCATTAATTAGCCCATAGTGGACAGGTGGCTATTGATTAAACAGCCAATTATATAGCTCTGTTGGGGGTTTGGGCTACAGGTCAGACAAGACAGTTGAGATTCACCCAATAGGAAGACACAAAGACATAAGGAGGCCGACTAGCAGCAGCTGCACTCATAGATCTCAATAAACAGCCAAGGAAAACTCAAATGTCCGGTGATATAATAATCAAAATCGAATTACATAGTTTTATTATGGTATTTTCCTACCACGCGAGCCAAATCGCATTTCCTGGAATATATTTAAAGTTGCTGGCACCTGCGCTGGCCATCAGACATGTACACAACACAATAAGGTGGATGCGCAGTGGCAGACAGGTGGAAGTGCAGGTGGGGGTGTGTTTGGATTCTAAACAGCCGTTCTATTCAATCAGAAGAGAATGAGATGACATGTTATCTGTTGAGACCGGCTCAAATTTGTGATCAGAGCAGCACATCTAGCACCTGTATTGTGTGTGCCACTGTGACCGTTATTAAATGGGCTTTGTCTTGTTCTGCTCCTCAGGAAATGAACCTGACATTACTCATCTATCAGACTCTATCTCTTCCGTCATCTCTCCACCGCTCTTGTTTTTACATTTTGTCCATCCGCCCCTCCGTGTCGGCTCACTTCCTGGTCGTATGCTGCTTTTTTTTTTTTTTTTTTTTTTGCTTCGTCGTTTCGATTCCAATCTCCCATGTTGTGCGTGAGCCTCATATGCCACACACACACCGCTGCTATTCATCTTCATTTTCAAAACTTTGCTGTTTTTTTGGGGGTTATTCCCAACACTTTGCCAGCACCATCTGTTGCGTTTTTCTGTCTCATAAACGTCTCAATCACTTGTTAGGGTCTTATCAGTTGCACAAGCCTGTTCGCCCGCCACATGCCTTCATTCTTCAGAGTTGCATTGAAGTGTATTGGGCGCTGTGATGAGGTGACGGCACTGTCTTTTAGGTTTGATCCTTGTTTTTTTGCACTAGGCTGCTGTGAGCGGGTATGCCGTTATGTTTTGTGAATTTCAATTTCAAACTTGCGTCTTATACTCACTAGGAGGCATTATGGCTCATTTGTTTTGATTTTTGTGTCAGCTACTGATAATACAATTTTTGGTGCTTGCATATGGCACACATTTAGTATTTTGCAGGTTAACGCTGCAGGGTGAAGTTAAAGAAGTGAGTTGCCATTTCAAAGCCAATAATTAGTGCTGTTTTGTATTATTACCTTTACTTAAACACGATTTGTCTGTGTCTTGTGTTTACTGCCATTGCGTTGTCTGTTGGGGGGATGCAAGGAACCAGTCGTCAAATTTTTCACATTTCTCATGACATTTTCACAGTTCTCAGATATCGCTATTGTAAAATTTAAGATCATATTGATTAAAGCATTTACCCCTTGTCTCCATGAAGATATTGCTGCTTTGCCTGGAATGTTCCATAGTATGACTTTAAACTTAACTGTGTTGCTTGTTCAGTTACAGGTGATATTATTGCTCAAAAATACATTGAAAAATCTACATTCTTATTGTGAGTGGGATCGCGTCTCCACAGATCTGACCTGTAACTTGGTTTGGTGGGGTCACCTGATTGTCTCCATGGAGATAGGTAGGCCTAATGGCATACTGTGGAATCTACTATTCTACTCTGGTTTTTTTTTTTTGTTTTTTTTTTTTCAATTCTGAATCCTTTATTGAGGTGTACACTCATACTCAGTGTCTTTTTGTCTTGATGATTTACATATACTATATATTCAAAAGAAAAAAAAGGTTATAGATCACGCTAATAACCATATATGCCAAAATTGTTCAAAATCAGTCATCTCATATTGCATTGTAATGAACTGTGTCAGAGAATGTAGCGGCTGATGTGAACAGAAGCCTGCCTGATCCGTCTCCCCTGACATGTCTGTCTAATGTCTGCGAATATGGAGATGTATGAGAACACAAGCATATGTCACAGCTGGTAACAATTTTAATCACTCAGAACTGTATCTATTACCCAGAGGAGCGGAGGGACCCTCTACTGCCATTCACTCAAAACATCTCCATTTTGTCAGTACTGGTTAAGTGAAAAGTTCCTCATTATCACACTGTACGTGTGATTTTCAATTATAGTGTCTTTTTCATATATATTTTTGTCCTTAGAACATTCTGGTCCTGTTTGTCGCTTTGGAGATGCGCTGATAAAAGGCTTTCAAGGTGAACATAAGTGTAAACAATGTTATTTAACTCTTTTGGTGTGATGAGGAAAAGTGTGATCCAGCATTTTTGCTAAAGTCTTGAAGAAAAAAAAAAGTTCTTGCCAAAATGGATTAAACGCAACTCCTAGATCCTTCCTTTCCACCACTGCTCTGATCTCATTCTGCTAACATCCCCATTGCTTAACTTGTTTTAATTAAATATAATTGATTTTTTTCTGGTAGCTAAACTGGTCATTTCTGCATTCTCCTCTATCAATTTCTCTTTTGCACATGGGACTAGATTGCTTGGTTACATTTTGCACTCTGGAGTCGATGGAACACCCGTGACTAAAATCTATATCTGACAGGGGCCCAGTGGAAGCATTTAATGATCGTGACCGCCCTGTGTGGCACTTCATTAGCCTTTAGCCCCCTTCAAGTCCTTCTACTGAAATGATGAAAATAGACATATAGGCGAGAATGAGCGATCTCTACCCACTGTTCAACAAATGCAGAGGACCGGGTGCGGAGGACTGGGTGCAGAAGTCCAGGTGCAGACGACCGGGTGCGGAGGACCAGGTTCAGAAGACCAGCCTGGGGATAATGAGAAGGCATTGGGTTAGGGTTAGATTTAGATTTAATTGGTGCTTTTTGTGCAATGCATAAAATGTAACATTTCAAACATAACTTCTATATCTTGTATAGCTTTTGAATTTGGCTCAGGTGGTTGGGTGATGGTGTTATAAGAGGAAGGTAGGTGGTTCTATTCCAGGTCCAACCAATATTGACTTATTCAATATATGGCAGATGAAACAAGACTTTTTGGGGGTCAATATTTATTGTGGGGACTTTTTCCTTGCACTGGAGGGAAAATTTTGGTAATTTTTTTGTACTTTGATGAGATTTGAGCTGACTCATTATTGATACTAACTATTTAAGTGTTGCATTAAGAATACTTTTTGAGGGATAATTTTGCTTTATGGTTTGGCTTCAGTGTTATCGTTTATCATCTATATTTACTTAGAAATATATCACACTTCAAAATGTGTTATCGTGACAGGCCTATGTATACCATTGTACCAAGTGTCCTTTGGCAAGACACTTCACCCACCAAGAGTGATTTGTGGTGGTTGGAGAGGCTATTGGCGTAGATTGGAGGCCACGTTAGGAAGTGCAAACGACATCCTTAACAGTAACAGTGCTTTATGCTCAAACATGTAAAACAGATACATTGTTAGTATGGTTTGTTTGTAAGCTATAGTTAAGAGGTGAGGTCATTTATAATAAGACAAAGAAAGAGGACTGGCAGTGAGACAGACACACACAGAAAGCTCATTTTTTTCCCAATGAGTTGTTCTTCCTCAGTAGTGTTTATCACCGTGGCAACTGTCACTTAGATAGTGTGGATGTGGGGGCGATGGGATGTGTTATTGGCGACAGGAAACAGAAATGGTGGGAGCGTTTGCCTATTCCGTTATGCCGAGAACCGGAAAATCAGGCACGTCAGCGCTGTCTAAGAAGTGTCCACTGCACAAAGACTGTTCCAGATGCCTTTCATATGAGCAAATTAATTACAAATTTAACGTCAAATTTGTTATTGGTTTGAATGAGATTATTTCTTCAAAAACATCTTTCTATCGTTATTGAGAATGATACAGCACAGCGTTGTGATTGCGAGTGTTAGTGTTTGCCTCCCTGTTTAGACCTGTTCTTTGTAAACTACGCTGAGTCTGCAGTGAACTCTCCCAAAGCATTATAAATATATTCACAATCAATGTATTGTCTTTTAAAATAGAATTAGTGGATAGGATGAGTTCAAAAATGTTCTTCAAAAGTTTTAGAAATTGCTAGTTTTTATGTGTAAAGTTTTGTTCTTAGTGATTTGACTTTGTCCTAAATGCTCAATTTTCACAAACAGAATGGCAATTTATAATTTACTTTTGCCTCTTCTTAAATAAACAAAAATGTTTCTTCCTTCTTCATACACTGATTAAGTATAATAATTTTGGCTAGATTTGACCTTGTATACCCTGTAATTTTGTTATTTTTTTGGAAATAGTACCGTCTCACTCTCAAACTTTCCACAAAACACAAGTGTATAGGTTCCTCTCTATTTACCTAAACTACCTAAACTGTATTTTTTCTCTTGCTACCTGATTGGCTAAAAGTTCACACTCAATTCATTTGTGTTATCTTCAAATACATCATGGAGCCCTAACACAAACAAAGACACCTAATCCAGCTGAGATGAATGGACATGCTGGCGGACATATTTTGAAGTATTGAAGTATTCCTTTATCTCTCTGCTTGTCTCTCCAGTAATCAATGTGCTATTGTGCTGGGCTGTTTACACTGCTGCTTGCTCAAACAGTGCACGTGTGTCGGTGTACACGGCCTCCTTCCATACTTTCTGCTCTTTATGAGTTGGCAGACACTTTTCATTATGTGTTTCATGTCAGAGATCACGCGCTTCAATGTGGCTGTGTATATGGAGAAGATGGTGGCTGATTAGTTCTGTGATGTGTAGGCGTGGGAGGCAGTAGGTGGGGTGTATTCAGACCTAAAAGAATTCCAAGATTATGGTGTAAGTATGTGAATTTTTAGTATACCATGCCATGCAAGCAATTGTTTTTCTATTTGCTATATTTCCCCTGCTATCCTGGGAATTCTGATCGGTTGGTACAGTCAAAATCGATTGGCATACTTGGCTCCCATCCCCTGAACATTTTGCTCGAATACACAAGTACCAAACCAATTTTATTTGACCTTTATTTAAAGAAGAAAGCCCCACAGAGATTCATAATGTCTTGCCCCCATAGGAGACACTGTGTACCCCAGCTGCATCTTGGCCTTACGTTGGCTTTCTTCCACCAGCCCTTCAAGACGCCATTCCGTATAACCCATAATTTGAACTTTGATTGAATAGAAAAATGTATTAGTTGCATTGGAGAGTAGAATTAAACCAGATCCACGAGGGTTCGTGCACTGTGACTGCAAAATCACTATGGTTAACGCACCATTTTGTATGCATGGTAATAGTGTGGTCCGGCAGCTGTTCACCCAGCCGAAAAACAACCCCGGGAGTAAAAAGCTTTGTCATTTTCTCCTCTCCTTTCACTAGTGAATTAACAGCAACACAACTGACATGGAGGGAAGTGGACGTGTCAAGGGGCTAACAGGAGTCGACCGCCACAAAGTTCCTTCAAGTGCAGGCAAAAGCAATGGGTGCAGTTATTGTTGTAAGGGAAATGCACAAGAAATGGTCAAATAACATGTACTTTGAAGAGTGTTCAAACAGCGCCGAGCAATGAAACTTGATCTTAATGTTCTCTGTCTTGATTTAAAAGAGGTGTCATGCTGTGGAAATAGAATATGCCTCTAATTCAAAAGTAATTTACCTTTGTGGACTTCTGTTGCAAATTGGTTTTGAATGGACAATGCTGTTATTAAGTACCACACTGTATTATAATGGCCCAGGTAACTTTAATCTCCTGGACACTGTTGAAACAATGTACTCTAGACTTCTTTAAGGGGTTGTATTTTGCGTAACTGTTTTTTTTTTTCTTTTATCTTTGTGATTATAATTATGTGTCAGTCATAACTAGTTGGCTTTGTTTCATTTGTGCACATTTGTCAAATAAATGTATGTCCATAAGGAAAACCACAACATGTCCCTTTCCTATTATCTTTCCACGGCATTCCATGAGCTACGCCGTTAAAGTAAATAAGTTTCAGATTTCCCTGTAAGGCTTGATAATAAATTGAAATATTATGAAAATCAATGGACATAAATCTCTTACATATCGCATTCAATCATAAATGTGTTGATTTATTGAAGGTGTATTGCTAATGGACTGCCTAAACTGTGCTGAACTAGCCCATCCACTCTAAAGAGACAGCTATTTGTCAGGTGAGCACGCTGAGGTTGTTTGTTAGAGTAATTCTGTTTTGCCTCGGAGCTCGGTAGCAGCTCAGCCGCCGGGGGACTCCTCCTGAAAATGGGATTCGAGACAATTTTCTCTCAGTGTCAGCGCGACTATTATTTTGGTGGGAGTGTGTGAGAGCTCTCCGTTTCCTCAGCATCATCTTGGATAAAAGTCCGACCAAGGGAAATCAAGATTCATTACTTTTTAAATACCCCAAGAGGTCAAAACTTGTAATATGTACATAAATATCGGGGAGGTGTCCGTGTTGCCAGATCAAAGATGTAAAACAGCAGTGTTGCTTGGTGAAGGATGCTTTTTTTTTTTTTTTTAGTTTTGACAATTTTTCCATTGCATTGCATACTTCAATGCCACCGGGATATAGACAGGTTATAGACTGCACTGCATTATTCATAGACTCCTCAGCCAGGATCTTCTTCAGGAGTACCTAGTTAAGAATTAGCCTGCATGTGTATGGCAAATATCAGAGTACGCAGAAGAAACCCAGAGAACATGCAAACTCCACATTGATAGGTAGGGCAGGGCCATATTGCTGGTGATATATTGTAATATGAAGTTTGGAATTTCGTCACATACTTGGATGTGCACAGGCAGACAGAGAATGTGGCTAATTACATTTGTCAAAGTGTAGAGCGACTTAAACACTGACTGTCGGGGGCTCTGCAGAGGCTAAAAACTGTAATAATAAAAGAGATAAGACGTGAGAAGTGGAAGTAGAACTTAAAGCTAAAGCTTAAATAGCCCGAAAGCGCAAGTAAGTACAAATATAATAAAAGCAGCCTTAAGTAAATCGACAGTTATAGTCAATTATAATTTTCTCTTTTATAATGTTAATATAAAATTGCTAGTAAACCTCAGAACCTTGTTGCTGTGGAGAAAGTGCTAACAGCTTTGCACTACTAGCTAGAACCTAATGATAGTGCAATTTTATTTAAACGCATTCACTTTTAGAACACTATTTTCCATCTGTTTTTAAGTTTTAGATTTTTTTCAACTTTCCACCGAGCAGACGTGAGCCTTTGATCTTACATAACACTTCAACTATACCACCCATCTAAGTGCACCTCCTATAAAGCTCTATTTTGTCTGCATGGACCTATTGACCTGTTGATGTTTGTCCCCGCGCCCTCCGCTGCACCCTGCTGCCTGAAGCGAACTGCGCGGGGGTGAGGCCAGGTGAAAGTGCACTCTATTAGCTGCGCTGGCACGGTGAACCTGGCCGGCCTTGTGCGTCACTCACTCCTCCTGAGACCACCTCCATTTGTGCCAGTCTTCAAATGCACTCTCTCAAGTCAAATCAATCTAAAAGGCTGCTGTTTGTCGGTGATGGCATTTATCCACGGCATCAAAGCAGGCCCTCACTTCTCAACTAATAGACTGCACTTCCTTCCTCTCTAAACTCCCTCTCTTTCCTTTGAGTTGTGGCTTTGTTCTGGTGTTTGTCCCTCAGCCCCAAGTCTCTCATGTTTCCTCTTCTGAGCACTCCCCCGTGTCATCTCGACTCCACAAAGGAAAAGACTTTGAGAATCAATTTTAATCCAACAAACCCTTATCAAATATTTCAATAGAAAAGCTGAATAATCTGGGGCCTTCATGTAATTATTTGAAACTTCTTGAATGGGTAGTTTTTATGGAAGGAGTCATTTTTATGCCATTTGTACTATACTTTTAAGTCCAATCATTAACGCGTGCTTGTGGTGGTAAGGTACATTTGGGGCCAGTAGACTGTTGGGAGACGTGGCTCCAACAGCGTCTCCAACCCCCTCTACTGCACTCCTTCACCACATCCATACTGTACATAGGCAAGATGGGTGAAGCGACTTGCCCAAGAGCACAACAATATGAGCCACCCTGGCCTGGATGTGGCACCCTCTGTCCCTCTGTGTTGAGTGGACTCTGGCATAGACTTGAGATAGACTTGAACTTTAAATGGATACACGTCAGTCCTGGACTCATCTACAGCCTGTCTGTCTATAGGAGTGAATCTTTCCTTCTCTGTGGTTCTCTTTGAGGTTCTTCTTTTTCCCAATGGGTTTTGAAGTTTTTCTTTGCTGAGAAGGAGGGTCTAAGGATGGGGGCGCTCTTGGACACTTATCTATTTGCTTGTTTCCTGTGAATGTCAGTTAATCTGCTTGTCTTTTATTGACCAATGTCATATTGTTAGATTTTCTAACTTACTGTTCTTACTGGTATCGACACTGATATTTTCACACTGCCTCATTCTGTGTGTCCTTTTTGAACACACTAATGAGTCAAAATGGAAATTAAAACGTGTTATATGGCTGTATATGTAACTAATTATTTGATATCCCAGATAAATACATATTACTATTTACAGATGTGAAAAGTTAATTTCTGATTGTTACTGAAACTTAAGATACATTTGTGGGCCTTGCTATGCATTTTAAAAGCTAAATGTTGGTATTGGCAAATATCGGTTATCGGCCACATCCCTAAATTTGAACTGTATAAACAAATTGAATTGAAATGAATTCAATCTGCACTACTTAGAGCAGGAACCAAACCACCAACACTCTAAGTAATGAATCCCTCATTTTGAGATAGCATTTGTATTTGTAATAGTGGTCATTAATTAACACTAACAATTGCTGTAGTGCTTGCGGCTCTTACAAGACAATAGGCTGTGTTGACATGTGCATAATCTTTGCCCACCCCCACCCCCACCCCCTTCCCCTCTGCATCATATGGAGGATTAAATATGGATTGTGCTATATTAAAGATCACATAATTCTTGACTTCTGCGACTTTGGCACAGCTCTAGCGCTTTGTAAAGGACTGTACTAAGTTATTCAGAGTGTATTTTTCTAGGAGAGTTGTCGTCCTGTTGAGAGGCATTACATCATCCTTTGAGTCCAGTACTTGGCGGTGGGGTGCTAGTATATGCAAATTGACTTAGAGAAAGGGCAGTCACAAAAAATATTACATTTTTAAGTCACTTTTTACAAATCTTGGATGACTTGAAATCAGATATCATGCAATTATAGGCTAACCCTAAGGACGGACCTAATCACTTCTTTTTAGCCAAACTAATCTTGATGAAGAATGCCTTTTTTAAGTTTTGGAATGTTTTTTTTGTGAATAAAATATGTTCTGAATATCTCAATATAATCTGGAGAATGGTCGCACACTGCTGCTAACAGGTTGCCCCCGCAGCATGAAATGTTGGGTCAAATGCAGGAACAATAAATAAATAAACCACAAGCCCCCCACACACGTCCCTGGGGGCACGTGACCGCACCGGCATGTCATCCTCCCTTTCTGACAGCCACCCAGGCCTTTATCTATCTGTCCTACATCGCACCCGCCTTTATTGCGCTAATCCCTGCATCACAAATGCCTTCATTGTGACCATCTTTATAGCGACCACCCCTGTAGAGTGACCACCTTCATCGTGACTGCCCTTATAGCAACTGCCCCTGCAATGCCCTAGAAGCAAAACTGTACAAAATAGGTCATGGGTCTCATTGTCTTTTCTGATCAGGGGCACATAACCGGATAGCCTGCAAAGTTTCACTAATTAATGTCAAAGTCATTTTTTTCTCCCCATTGTAAACTTTGTGTGTTCCTATAGGTGGCGCTGTTGCATTGATGATTGTGTTTGACACATCAGTGTAATCAATGGTGTATAAGTGATTCAAATTTCAACATGGTCGGACTAAGTATGGCTACGATTTTTTTTTTTTTTTTTTTTTTAGGAGTTTTTGCACCCCAGCTGGCCAACCATGAAAAATACCACATATCTATAATAGAATTGTTTGCATCTTCTCATGCATAGATTTGAATTCTCAAGTTTCATACAAATCAAATAATGTTGACATTTCATATCTATGCTAGGGGGCACTATAGTGTTCTGTTTTGTTTTTTTTTTCTTTCAGTTAATGTTCATAATTCATTACATCTATGCCTGGATCACACATAAGAGATTCAAATTTGAGCTCTAGGCCAATGCCTGTCACCGTGAGAAGTCGTCAAAGACACATAAAATTAATTTTAAAAAATGTATAACTTTTGATAATCTACATTATACCCCTATGTGATACTTGGAAGCCTCATGTGATCATTGGAAGGGAGAAAAATAATAAAGAAACTAGTGAAGAACAATGCCCCTCACCAGTTACTGGTTTGGGCCAAATAAACAATAATGCAATAAATAATAAACTAAAATGATACCTTTACCATAGCTGCAGATCTTTAAGTCTATTTTCACACTTCTCTTCTGCAAGGCTCTGATACTCCCATACGTTATTTTCTTATTCCCACTCATCTGTAACTAAAAATACAAGTAGATAAACGTGCGCAGGTTTGTTCAATCCTGCAGGCACAGACACATGTGGCGTTCAAAGACTCCCAGTCCATCTTAACACCATGCTGCCTCTGATTCCTGTTTGGTCCCGTGTGTTTGTCAGTAGATACGCCTGTGTATAAATCCATAGCCACCATCGCTGTGGGGGTGTCTGTTATTATTAGCTCCTCGGTCGCCATGGAGACTGTTTCAGTTAGGGCCACACTAATTGGCTTCATAACGAGAAGAAGAGTGGGTATGTGTTGAACTGGCACAAAGGCAGAGAAAACGCAGGGAGGGGGAGGAGTGTGAGGGGCAGTGTAAAAGTTGGGGGCCACACCGCAAGAGTTTTCCAAGAATTGTAAATTGCGTGAATTGGGTGGTGGAATGGAGAGAATAGAAAGATGCTAAATGTTTAGAAAAAGGTGACGCCACAGGGCCAAGTTACAAGTCAGATCTGTGGAGAGGCGACGACGCTCACAGTAAGACATGTTTTTCAATGTATTTTTTAACAGTAACACATATAATTTAATAAATGCATGATAGATAAGATTAATGCCATACCATGGAAACGGTAACATCTTCATGGAAACAAGCAGGTGACTTTAATGCATCTTTAATCCTTATGACTTCTTATATCTACTAAAATTGAAACTCACATGCTATTGCTTGGCATTGCTCATCAGTCTCTAATTGCTGCCAACTTTGAGTAGTAGATGAATATTATTGCTTCCCATCATTCATAAAACAAGATTAGGTTGCCTCTTGTACTGCAAGTGTGTCATATCCTCAAGCAAGACTCAGGCTATTACGATCACAGCGTCACAGCTCCTTTCATTATCAGAGTGTAGGCATTATCCAACAGGTTTAGGAGAATGGGTAACAAACGGCATGTGTTTTGTACATGCAACAAAAAGCAGCAGCAGCAGCACAAGTTTGAACCCAATATAGTTTAAAATAATAAAGTGAATACTGTGCTCTTGGGAAAAACCAGATCCATAGTAAAGGCTTGAGGGGAAAGACATCTGGCATAAAAACTTGCCAAAAACTAAAACTTCCTACGGTATTTGCATTGAATTTAAACATTTTTGTGTTTCAGCAAATTTCTAAATGGCATCTTAAATATTCTTTAATATTTAAGCTTGGATTTTCATAACACATACACATTCTGAAATTGTATTATCTTACATAATCTTACTTGCTCGTATCGATGTGCTGACAAACTCACAGATCATAACTTGGCATGTCCTATCTTTGCTGAACTCAACTTGTTTTATTTACACAGAATAATGAATAAACCAGGGAGAAGCGAATAGAAAAAGTCCCGTATATCTTCTCATAGCCTCACAGACCTCTCCAAGCATCTGAATATTTCCTGGAATAAATTAATATATAGTACGAGATTTACCAACATCCCCCAATTACCCCTCTCTCAACCCCTCACTTTGCTTTGGCACCTCTCTTGGGGGTCCCTCACAGTTGACCCGAACAAAAAGCAACAAAACACGGGTAATTAGAAGCGTCACATGTTGAAAGATGCAGCCCATATGAGAAAGAGAGAAAAAAAAGTGTACTTTTAACTAGCAGTGACACCAGTATCTCCACTTTGGCACACACAGTCTAGCAGGCTGGCCCATGCATATTGGAGGCACACAGATGGTCCCAAGTCTGAATATGGATGAGAAAACTGACACCACAAGTCAGACCGACAGCATGGAAAGGAACGAGAAAAAAAAAGCCACATTGTACCAGTGTTAAATTTGACAATAACTTTTAAATTAGTTATAGTCTTAATCTTTTTACTAAAATTAGTTTTAGCTTTAGTCAAGATTTTATCAACTAATTCTGTTTTAGTTTTTAAAGGGCCCATATTACGCTATTATCTGATCTATGTTGTAATTGTTTGTGATGTTTCCTCATCGCAAACAAACCTGGAGTTGTGTTTTGTTTCATTCACACGTTTAACACACAAACCCTGCATATTTAGGCTGACTTCTTCTCTCAAACAGAAAACACGCTGTTCCACCTTGTGATGTCATGTGGTAATACAAGTGCTCCACTATGTTTTTAAACTCCATAGACCTTCACTAGAATCGTTGGGATGATTTCAGCCCTGGAATTGCCCATCTCTACTGAACTAAAGGTAAACGGTAGCCGTTAACTACCACTTCATGACATCACAAGGTGGAACAGAGCATTTTGAGCTTTGGTGATATAGATAAACTAATGATAAAGGATTACTCAAACATGTGTGAATGAAACAAAGCACAGCTCCAGGTATGTTTTTGAGGAGGTAACAGCATCATAACATGGCTTAAAGTTCATAAGAGTCAATTTTGTGTAATATAGGACCTTTTTAAAGAGAAAGTTTTAGTCTAGTTTTAGTCTAGTTTTTTGACCAAAATGTCATGTTAATTTTTTAAATAATATTTTGTATTATTATTATTTTTGTATGCCATGTAAAGTAAAGTTCTTAGGAGATTGTATTTGGACTTGTTTGGGGCTCTGGGATAAAAAAAAAAAAAAATGGAACTTGGATCTAGTTTCTAGTCCTCCTTTTATGCATTTATATTACATTTTATTATTCGACAAAAACATATTTTTTTTCAACAAAAACTAAAAAATCTACTGTCATAGTTTGCGAATAAAAATGCATGTAATTTCAGTCATAGTTTTGTCAGTTTTTGTTTAATTTTACACATAGACAAAAACTATAACTGTAATATTTTAATCATATGTAGACAAAATTAACACTGCATGGAGTTAATACCGAGTTGATACCGATCAACATATTGTGAGTAAAGGTGTCGATTGCTTTCTAATAACTGCAGTCCTCTGTGCCCTTTTTCTCCCTCACTCCTGCCTTTCCTTCTTACCCCCGCGGCCACTGCTCCATGAATCATGAGGCTCGAATGAGGTGTACTTGGTGAACATGTTGCGCGTCAATGCAGCACTATATTACCCCACCTTGTGTGTGAGTGTTTGCCTAGAGTGGGCTGTGGGCTAGGAGTAAATGAGTATCACCATAGCACTACAGCAGCGTCTGGGCTTTTTGAAGGGATTTGAGTAAAAACAATAGGTGTACGGAGACATCGGGCAGTACTGGTGGAATGAACTGAATGTGTGCATGAGGTGAGATGCTGTAAGAGCTAATGAGGTCTTTAGCAGTGGTGGGTTTTGCAAGCTTAGGAGGGTGGATTGACTAAGCGGTACCATGTCGCCAGATTAGAAGTCAGAATCCCCCCAAAACGAGACTGGAATTGAGAGTAGCTTTTTAGGCAGTCAGATTTGTAGTTGGACTATTGTTGCATGCACACAGCTTTCAGAGAGATTGGAAAAGACACGTAAAGTAAATAACTGTGTCATTTTTGGTAAGTTGTCAAAAGAAAGCTGCTCTGAATCTAGCCACAACAGCAAACAAGGTTGTTAGGCTCAGATCCCAGTCAATAAACAGGGCTCTAGAAAAGCAATAAAAGTAGCGTAAAAACATATGCTGCTTCCAAGGAGACAGATGGAGACAACATTTTTAAAAATTTAACCTAAAAATAAAATTTGTACAGTTAGCAGTTAGTTTGTTAGATGTGAATTTTACACTTGAATCAATCTTTGGTGAGAAAAGAATGGACAAGACTGTTTATTGATACTGTAAATGCAAATTAGGATTGGCCCAGTCTTCTTGTGGTGCACACGAGGCTTCTGGTAATATCCACAATATCCCACCAATGCAACATAATTGCATGTTTAGTATTCAGTTTGAAAACACTAATCCCAATCTAATAAAATAGGTTATTGGCAACATTTATGCAGTTCATTATAAGCCAGATAATGAAAAACTGAATTACTGTGAATTACTAGTCATATTCTGAAATCATTCTCAATTCAAATTCTGAAATTCTCATGTTGCCCCTAACCATTGGGAAACAAATATGTGGTAGGATTTTGTGCTGGAATAGGTTTGGAAGCTATATTCTTGTATTCAACCATTGGTCAACCTCATGTTGTTGTGTTCTTGGGCATTACACTCCAAAGCAGCCTACATCAGTCACAGTCTGTGGCTTCCTAACAATAAAATGTAAACTCACCCCCTCTACATCTAGTAAACGCAAAAACACATTCATTATGCCTTGTTCTGATGATTGAGTAAGTCTTAAGATAATTTGATTTGGAGTCTGGTAAAATGAAAATGAAAAACAGCCTTAAATACGTTACACTGATACAGTCATTAGTGGAATGAGGTGTGACAAAACGATGCACCTTAAACATTTGATACCAGTTCATCCTTTTAATGATCCACAATTCTGAGTAAAAACCATTACACCTCGCCTAATTTCAAAAGCAGTGCATAAAGAGAAATAAAGTGTCAGAATGTCATTTGTTTTAACAAGAGGATCAGGTGGGATTTTACATTTCATTTCCTTAAGAGCAAATACTTTTTGGAGAGAGTGATGGAGGAGCTGGAGGCAGCTGCTGTTTTCAGTGCATGCTGGCACACTGTGAACCTGCCTAAGATGCCTAATCCATCACACTGAACATTTAATCAGCTTTTTGTTACAGCCACTTTCTCTGTGAGCAGCAAGTGTTTACAGTGTAGAAGCATGAAGTAAGTACGGAACAAACCTATTGTGTCATCAACATACAATTTTTACAGCCCAACATTGTGAGTTATGTTGAAAGTGCAGGTATTGTCTCTTAATGAAATTTCATCTCCTGCTTAATATCTTTCTAAGCATGTCACAACTTTATAAAGGGGATAAAGGAAGCCTATAACAATGCTTCTGTTAAATGATATGCCATGCCACAGATAAGAAGTATAACACAGTATAAATACATTAAAAAAAAAAACTTTAGTAAAACAATTTAATCCTTCACTATATGCCCACCTATTAACAGACTTACTTGTACTATGGCAAGTTAAAATTGACCTTCAACCTTTCTTGCAAGGAGGTTGTGGGTTTCATCTTGTACCCCTCCTAAAACTAATGCTCCTTCTACTCGCTAATAAGAAGATTGATACAAGTTTTTGGAATTTGATGATGCCAGCGCACAAGTTTGTCCACTTTCAGCACAGAAAGTACCACTTCCTCTCGAAATAAACAAACTTGGCACTCACACTCCTGTAGCCCATGTTCTTAAATGACCTAACAAGCCTCCATATATTTAAACTCTCCCACATAACTTTTTCTTGCTCTAAACTGAATCCATCCTTGGGGTATTTCAGCAAATGCTAACTCGTAATGAAAATTCGGGAATCGCAAATAGCACTCTCGCTCCTGTGTCGCTCTCCTGCCTCTTGCAAACCAAAGGAACCATGAAAATTTGTATCCTTGGGGGAGTAATGTCTGTCGGCTAGATGGATACGGCCAAATCCTGACCACCTCTGCCTGAGTTCCCAGGTGATTTCTGCTGTAATTTCTCCTATATCTATGTCTCTATCGGGCAGAGAGATGAAGCCTGCGTCCGCTCTGTTCCCTGTCTGAGTCTGTAGCCGATAACTGGGCTCCCTTATGGCCGCTCGCTGCCCTGCACAGATAAAACATGTCGCCTTTGTGCTAGACTCTTTGTGTTTGGGGGCAGATAAGGCCGACTTCCTACAAGAGAATGCAAGTGTGGACATGTCTAGACTGGTCATTTCAGGCTTCTTCTAGGGCCGGGCAATAGGACAAAATATGAATGATGATTTTTGATTCTTATTGTCTTATTAAAACAAATAAAGGTCTGAACTCTCTTCGAACCAGATGACAGGGTCAGCTGTAGACCTCTTCATTAGAAAACCCAACCCCCTTTGTTGTACTGGTTTATCTAATCTCCTCAATATGTTAAAAACCAAAAAATATTGAATGGGTATTGGATGGATCGTTATATCTGTTGCTAAAAAGTTTTATTTGTAACCACCTCATCCTCTCTCATGCCATTTCTCACAGTTACTTTCCTTGCAAAGTTTACACACAAAAGTAATATTTCAAACTTGGAGAGACAGAAATGAGTTTGGTACAAAGAATAGTTTTACTCCATTGATAAACTATGGTGCAAGCCGACCTTAGCGCGAAGAAATGTCAGCAATGAGATGAAGCAACCCAGTCTCACTGTAAAATATTAAATAGAAACATTGGTCAGAGAAAGTTTGAGCTGTCAACTTGTGTTACTGTTACATAAATTATGTTCTGCTTTTGGTGAGCTGAGAATGTGATAACACTGACAAAGAGGAGATGGAGAGGCTGTGGAGGCTATTGGTTGTGCTGCCATGTTTGCCATGCCATGATGGGGTTGAGGAAGGGTATGTTACATAGCTGAAAGAATGACAGGTTTAAAGGGAACTTGTGTATTTATATCAATGGCAGGGGAGGTAATTAATCAAAAGGCAAAAGTGGCACGCATTGGATTGGTGACAACTGAAACGGCATTGAAAATTAATTAGTCTTCTGGCTGAATATGGTTACGATAATGTTTCTGTGGTCATTATTGGAGCAGAATGAGGAGCGGTGCTTCATAAACTATGGGCCTGAGGCGGGAGACACCTGCTCAGTGCCAAGAGATTTGCTTTCAAAGTCGGCAATTAACTCCTATTTAGATCCATTTATAACTAGCAATTAGCAAGCTTGTGTTAGGATGATGGGAAGGACGCCAAAGTACCACATTCTCCTTGCTCTGAGGCAGAAGCACTAATCATGCCGCTGCCATTAAAATCTATTTAATTTGATGTACTACGCCACCCTAGTGTTGTCAAAAAGTAGTCCATTCACCTTATTTCTATTGGGAACGTATTTTACTGGAGTCTATTGTTTCTTACTCGGGGCGACCAGTTTGTTGCAGATTTACTAATTTGCAAGTCAATGTAGTAATTATAACAGGCTTACTAATCAGTTACTATTACATTCAGTGTCTTCAAGTCATACAGCGTATGTATATAACAGGTATACAGCAAAACCAACCTGAAGTCCTTTGTTGATTTCACATTTTGAAATAAGATGAACATATTGCCTGTAATGATCATAATTACACGCACTCAAAAAGCTCAGACAAAGACAAAGGAAGCATTGAGAGGGAAACGAAGTACCCTACAAGTGTGGCACAAGTGAGATATGGAGGCGAATGTCAAGGAGGAAAGGGGAGAGTTGTAAATTGACATGCCTTGGATCTGTGCACCCTGCGCTCAGTAATGGATACAACAGCGAGGTACAAAGACCTAGGGTGGCTTTTGTGTGAGTGAGAATAGGCGAGACAAGCAACACATTAAAGTCAAAGCGAACATTTGAACCAACTCCAGTGATGGGAGTGGAAGAACGGCTCACGGCGATGTTAGACGGCTCAATACAGCACAGAGGAACTTAAAAATATAGTGTGTACAGATCAGCACTGTACCTGTGTGTGGATGCTTTGTGTGAGTATTGACTCTCACGATACAACAAAATAGGACAACAGCATCGACCACCCGCTAAACTATTCATTCAGTCCCCTCTTTTCATTTCGGCCACGTATCTGAAAAAATTTGAAAAGGCGCCCTAGAAGTGACAATAGCTATTAGATTGGCTCAATGAGAAAAACAAAAATATTGGATTCGGTCCACTTGTTTCACCTGGGTCATTATGTTCTGGTTTTTACACCTCAAGGCTGTTTACTCGACAATAGCGTTCCCCAAAATAGGAAAGTTGTTTGCATTTTGAAAGCAAAACAGCTGTGTACCACAATCTCAAAAAGCTATGGCAGTTAGTTTGTATATGTTATATTAGCAAATTAACAAGGAATAATGCTTCAAATGTTAGCTTTGAAAATAGTCAACAAATACGTACATGTCTTTGCGCAAAGTTCGACCCGTAATTTTAAAGAAGAACCATTGTAAAGAATCTAATCCTGTAGCTAAAGATAGTCCAATAAAACTGATCTCTTTGGGAGACATTCTGAATGCAGTTTATGTTTTCTAAGAAAAGTAATGGCACAGACTAGTGGCTGTTTCTTATCATGTTTTTTTCTTTTTCTTTTAGATATACTGAACTATGTTGCCAAAGATTATCTCTGGACCTTTGAATTATTACATGTTCATGGAATTGAGGGAGGCAGCTTAAATGATTAGACTTCAGACTTGTGATTGCTCATGATATTTAGTGGTAAGGGGTGGACAAACTGTATGTAGTAGAATTCACATGTGTCTCTCCCAAGATGAAAAAGGTGGGGGTTACTCTAAAGAACCAATACTTTGAGTTGAAATTTAAAATGCTATATTACATATGTTTTTTATTGCGTGTATAGGTAATATCTCTATAGTAATACTGAGCCTGTTCACAGTAAATAAAAACTAGCTGAAAGTTGAACATCTAATTAAAGTGAAACTATTTTGTCATTATAAAGCAAAAAGCACTGTACAAAAAGCTACCAGCTGCATAAACTTTTATGCCATAAGATAATTCTGACAACTCTGTAGATCTAAAAAAAATTCTGTATTTATTGCTGTTATATTTGGATATGTCTTTCGAAAATATAGCACCTCTGCCATATACAATTGTTAGATCATTAGACTAAGTAGCATCTTTCTTTCCCAATACCTATGTTAGTTGAGGGCTTATTCCAACAATCTCATGATTCCCCCATCACTCACAATTACAAATTGCTCTGTCTCTGCCTCGCTCACATTCTGTCACTTTCAAAGCAGTCATTAATTATGATTTAATCACAGGAAGCCCTAACAGACCTCACAGCTGTTGTCTGTCGCACGTACACATGGAAACTCACCTGAATAATGATAATATGTAGAGGTATGGCAACCAAGACGCACCCAAAATCCAATGCACTCATTATGTGGGCCAACAGATTTTTGAAAATTCCCTCATCTTTTTTTCTCTGTAGACTTTTCAGTTTGACAATAGCTACAGGCTGAATGCTTTCAAGAGATTTTCATCCAATCACAACAAAATGGTTTCACAGTTAAGCAAAACATGAAACAGGCAAAATCCAATATCTTAACTTTCCAATTATATATAAAT
>KN486713.1:156891-170917 GCA_000787095.1 Periophthalmodon schlosseri | reverse complement strand
CACTCTTTCTCTCAGTCTGTAAGCAAAGAATGGGAAAACAACAAGGCCCAGTCTTTTAGTGTACAATTTATGCATTGCTGTCTGATGTGAAAGTGGAAGTGCTGAAAATTGCTTTGCAGCCAGTCATTACTTTCTGACATGGGGCATAACTTCTTTGTAACCCTGCCCGTCACGCACCAATCTGAATGTAGAACATGTTATTACTGCACATTTGGTGGGGAATTTTGCCTTTGGTTCATTTAACCACCTCCACAGTTCAGAGGGATACACTGGAACAAAGGAATAAGAGGTTTTTCAATCAGGGGCATTTTGCACTTCATGTTCTTATTCTGTTTTTCAACATTGTAGGACCTATGTTTTGCTAAACCACCTTTCTTTGACTAAAACATGCATCAGTTTGTCTTTTGGTTCATTTGCACATTCACTTTTCAGTCATGTTACATATTTACTTAGCAAGAACATCATTATCCAGGAAGCTCCTCCATATTCACCAGACTTTTTTGGTGTTACTCATATAGCCTCCATTGTGCTGCTTTGCAAGTTTGGCAACCACTGTATTTAACTTCCTTCGATTTCATTCCTTCCAGTTTCACTTCACAATGAGCCAGCAGACTCAGCCCTATCACTTATTGCTGACATTTTCAGGCCAGATAAATCTGTTAGGTGTTTCCAAGATTCATACGCAATTCCAGGTTATACTAAAGAAAATGTGTAAGTCCCTTGTCCCAGCTGATTTGGATGTGAGCTGAAAAGTACTCACATAGGGCAATCTTCAGAGCCTCTACTCACACAATGGCTCAGTTTGATCCATGCTGTGGTGCCATTTAACCTGACCTTGCCCCCAACATTCCTGGGGCAAAGCCTATATTTACATATTCAAAGGTCCACATCCCTGCATAGATCAGCTGTAATATGACTGGCAGGTGACTAATACACACTAGCTTTTCATCATAGCACCTTTTAGTAAGTGGACTTGATCGGCAGTGAGTGAACACTTGATAATGTTATGCATAACCAGTGTGTGGCAGCAAATATTTAACTGCCCTAAATCCATTTTGTACTATTTCTTTCTTTTTATATATATATTTTATCTTTTTAATTAGTTTCCTCACATATTCATGTCCAATTTGCACAGGCTACTCAAGGTTTGTTGATTTGTTTTGTTTTATTCTTTTTCAGATAGGAAAATTGTCTTAATTCAGTGGTCAAATTGGAAGTTAGAGAAGTTTTAGGAAGGTCGTGCTACAACAATACATCTCCAAAGCTCAAAATGCTCTGTTCCACCTTGTGACATCATGAAGCGGCAGTTTTCAAGTTAACAGCTACCTTTTACCTTTAGTTCAGTAGAGATTGACAATTCCAGGTCTGAAATTGTCCAAATGATTCTGGTGAAAGTGTATGCTTAAAAACACAGTGGACCACTTCCTGTGTTAGCACATGACATCATAAGGTGGAACAGAGTGTTTTCTGTTTGACAACAACAGAAGAGGATAGAAAGGAGCTGGAAGACTCTGGCCCGTCATATCGCCATCGCACAAACACTTTCCCTTTTATGAATACTCAGCCTATTGTTCAGAAAACAAGCTGAAAACAACGCAATGCCAAACTCTAGCTGCTCTGGCATGATCTTGTTAGGTTCCATTAAAAGTCATTCATATTCTGACAACTGGAAATATGGTTTATAGGCAGTCATCAGGCGGCTCGCACTAATATGCTGCCATTGCAGAGTGTCCACCGATAGAACATGTGCAAGAGTATATTTAGACTTGTCGACACGCTCCTCTCCTGCGTTTCCATGGAAATAACAAGAGCCAAATTGTCAGTTTGAACCAGAAAAGATGGGATAAGTGCTGCTTCGGTGTCCATGTCTTTAGATGGAATCTGAAAAGGTTGGTGTAAATTGATATGAAAAAAGTGATGAATCTCTTTTATATATTTGTATTAAAAAGAGGTTCATTTTGAATTTTGAATTGAAAAAGTATGCCCCTGTATTTTTTTTTCCTGCCAAACGTCTTTATAAGATATTCTATGAGAAACTTGCAAACTATTTGATCAGATTTTTATTTGCTTTTAAAAAATGTTATATTTCATGACTACTGATTTTGGAATAGAATGCAGACAGACTTTCAAATGGGTGTTCTATCTTCATGTTCGCTGATAAAACGTTACAACTATCCATTCTTACATGTATCTTTGTTCATGTTTGACCAGGAAATTACATCTTTTTGTCTGCTTTTGAGGAAACGCTGTGCCGTTTGATCTTTGCCATTGTCTCTATAGTGATACCCGTGCCCCTTCCTGTATGGACACCTTTTTACACGATTATTTCTAAGTCTTTGTCTTTTCTCCTCTTGGCATCCGCTGCATCAGTCACCCCCTCGCTGAGTGCAACTCAGAGTGCCACAGCTGTTTGGGGATTAGGAGAGGAAGACAGATGATGAGGCTCACGCTAAGGTTCGTTTAACTGCTTTTAGGGGGCCATGCTTTACTAAAAGATGTTAAACGAACCTAAAAATGTTAGACATAGAAAGTTGGGAATGAGAACTTCTAAAGACACACTTGTGCAGATTCAGAGTCTTAAGGGAGGATTGCGTGTTAATGAAGAGAGTGAGGATTTTTGAAGCGCGGTGCATTTTGTCAGTTATTAGAAGCTCTCCGCATGAAAATTTAAGGGAGATACAAATCTTTCACTTGGTTTTCTTAATATTATGAAAGTTTAAATATCCCCCATTCAACTTTTCTGGTAGAGAAGGAGATGTTATCACTTTGCCTGGAATATTCCACAGTATGGCATTAAACTATCTGATCTATCTTACAATGCATTCTTACTGTGGTCCCCTCTCCAGATCTGACCTGTAATTTGCTCTGGTGACACCTTATGTTTGTCTCTATGCAGATATTTAAGTTTAATGTCATCCTGTGAAATATTCATCTCCATGAATACAAGCAGACCACAAAAAAGTTACATAGTGGATCTTTAAGTTAAAGGTCCTATATTGCACAAATTGGACTTTAGTGAGCTTTAAGCCATGTTATAATGTTGTTACCTCCTCAAAAACATACCTGGAGTTGTGTTTTGTTTCATTCACACATGTTTGAGTAACCCTTATTATTAGTCTGTCTACATCTCCAAAGCTCAAAATACTCTGTTCCACCTTGTGATGTCATGAAGTAGTAGTTTTCAAGTTAACAGCTACCTTTTGCCTTTAGTTCAGTAGAGATTGTCAATTCCAGGCCTGAAATTGTCCAAATGATTCTAGTGAAAGTGTATGAATTTCAAAAACACAGTGGAGCACTGTATTACCATGTGACATCACAAGGTGGAACAGCGTGTTTTCTGTTTGAGAGTATTTGTGATGAGGAAACAACATTATAGCATAGTGCTTCCCTGTCCAGCTGAGAGCCACACAGAGCCTGGACTCTTTTAAAGCTAATCTAAAGACCTTTTTATTTAGAAAAGCTTACTGTTGATGTTTTTAACATTTAGCAATTAGTATTGGTTTAAAATTTTAGTTTTTATTGTAGCACTCTGAGATTCCATGGAATGAAAAGTGCATTATAAATAAAATGTATTATTATTATTAGATCAGAAAATAGTGTAATAAGGGCCTTTTAATGCATGGTATAGCTTGTTTAAAAGTATTGCTGTTTGGTACACTGATAGACAAAAACATGCAAACCTTTTAAAGAAAACCTTGTGCCACTTTAACAGATGCAGAGATGTTCTTGGGCCCCTCCAGGAGTTTAATAGCGAAGATTGCTGCCACTAAAAGGTTCAGAAACCACAATCATTATCAGTCTCCGGTGAGCGTGTGTGATCGCTCCCGGGTAAAAAAAAACCAAAAAAAACAACCCTGTTATAAAAGAACTCTTAGCAGCATCCTATTGGAGTCGTGAACCGCTAAACCATCAGAGTAAAGTTCGTCAAAGCATTACGTACACAAGCCAGCACGCGGCAAGCAAAATGTACCACAAAATGTAGGCACGGGAGAGTGGAAAATACAATGTAATTATTTTGTCAGATTCTTAACTGCACCCTAACCCAGGGGCACATTGTTCACTGGGCTGTAATGATACATGCTGACACTGATCAAAGTGAAAGTAAAAGTGCAGCCTGCAGTGAATTGTGGGGACAAGATCAGCAATTCTTTCTTCAAACAAAAGCCATGTGGGCGTGAAGATACACCGCTCCTCCCCGCTGCAATGAGGAACCAGCAGAATCTATAGAGCAAGCAGGAATAGGCATGCTGTGCACTGGTTTCTATCCAGTGCATGCAGAGGTGTAGAAGACCACAAACATCCAAGTTCGAGGCTGGTCAAAACTGCACAGCTCGTAAAAGTAGCAGGGGACAAATGAGCGGAGTAGATTTGCCATTAAAGATCTATTTTAGCATCTTGATCAGCAAACCCTAAGGCCAAGAACAAGCTCTCGATTACAGATAATGCTTGCAAAGTAGGACTGGGCAATGAGCCAAAATAAATCATATGAGGATTTTCTTAGAGTTTTAAAAATTCTATTGCAATTCATGTGCAGTACAAGTTCACGCTTCTTTGTGATTAGTTAACTCCACGCGTCACTCAAGAGTTGGTGTGGAAAACTGTGTTGTTTTAGCTGGATTAAACAGAAGCAATATCACCAAAAATAACAGTAGTCAGTGAGTGGATGAAGAACACTGGTGCGATGTATAAAAATTTTAAATCGAATTGCAACACATAACATTGTATATCAGTAGATAACACAGTATACATCTACAGTAAGTGGGGTTTGAAAGTTTTTAGCAGTTTTTTTTGATAGCCTAAAATGCATACAGTACAAGATGGCTGCAGTTGTGCACTTAAAGCCTCTTATTCATTCCAATCTCTAATCAAAGATATAAAACTTGGAACAACTAGTTCTAGAAGTTTTCTTTTCTTGAAATTGCACTTTTAGAAGGAGCTGTTTGCACCAAAGGCTAGGTTTGAGCTACACTTTTTACCTGTGGCAGCACAATAGAGCTGGTATGAAAGACTTCGTAAGAGGCGAACAGGGGAAGGTCAAGACGCAGTGATCCGACAATGAACTGTGTACTTTGCTTGAGGCAGGCCTGGGGGAGTTACAACACCTCTGCGCAGGCCGTACTACTGTGCAGGGTGAAGAGCTTGGGAAGAAATATGTGTCAACACCAAAGGGAACAAGACTGAGACTGTTAAGGAACTGCAGCTTTGACGCCATTGTTCGCACTGGCTGTAGGTTAGGTTCACCTGGCATCACAAGTTTATAAACTGCTCCTAGAGTGTAAAAATGGAGGAGGGCTAGATGATCAAAATGCAGATGTTTTCATTTGGATGTTTTTTATTGGACTGAAAGACATATATCTCCACAAAGCTGACTCATGGCCTGAAGGGGGCCTCCACCCGGCATGTCACAGGCTTGATTCCACGTAAGCAGAAACGGAAAACCATACTTTGGAACATTCTTCTTGGAGATAAATAAATGCGTGTATGCTATGTAAGTTTATAGCCAATGCACGCCCACTCAGTAAGGGTATATTTTTCAAGTGCAATAAACACAATGTTCAACAAGTTCAACATTTGTGGCTTTTCATTAATTAATTAATTAAATCTTTCAAAAACTAAACTATGTGAATTATCCTTATAGATTTGTATAGGCCTGTGCTGTCTATCAGTAACACCAAATTGTAAAACACTATGAATGCAACCTATTCACGCAAAAAAACACTGACAATTATCATCCCTGCACCTCATCCACTCATCCTGCTTGATTTCACTTGATCAGAGTATTTTGGCGAGTCCATCAGAGAGAGAGGCGTTGAGTGGGCGACCGAGTGCGGGACACCGGGGGAATGGAGAGGTAGAGCATGCTGGAGGTGTGTGATGGAGAGAGGTGGAGAGATGGAAATGGAAACAAACTTTAGAGAGAGGGCCCTCTCAGCTGAGAGAAGCAGACAGGAGGGGCAGGCTGTGGGTGTGAAGGGGCAAAATTATGTTTTTTTAAAGAGCCATGTTTATCCATAAAAATCTGCAACAGTTAATCAGAATAATAATTTCAAATCTGTTATGAAAGTATTTGTTCATTGTTATTTGGTGTATACAGACTGTAAAATACATGCTAAAGGACTTTTATAACAAAAACAGTTTCATTATTAAACCAAAACAGCACAAATGTTTAAACAATTTATCAGTAATACACTTTATATGTAATTCTCTTATCTAGAAGCCAGCAGTCAGCATAGTTTTACCTTTATCTGGTGTAAAATGTATCTTAAACATCTTGATATACAAAATAAATAATAAATAAAATCATGGTTAGTTGCAGCCCTATTGCTCCCGAACAATGTAAAGTGCTTGATTTTTCTTAAATAAATAAATAAATATCAATGGAAGTAATTAGGTATCACAAAAATGCGACCGCTGTAATGACGAGATGCAGGCACACTTTGTTACACTCCACGATTTGATGACAAAGCCAAATGTTGAACAAACTAATTTTCTGCTTGACATAACACGGATCACTTTAGGTAGAAGAAGAGTGATTCCATTCCCAGCTGGTTTCATGTGTTGTGCAATTGTTTGTCATGAGCCCAGCAAAAAGCATCAATGGAAAACAAGTTCATTATTTTCTGCAATTGTCTGGAAGTTTTGTTAAAAAAAA
The DNA here is from genome assembly GCA_000787095.1 of Periophthalmodon schlosseri. Lineage (NCBI taxonomy): Eukaryota > Metazoa > Chordata > Actinopteri > Gobiiformes > Gobiidae > Periophthalmodon > Periophthalmodon schlosseri. Next base: position 164,265 of record KN486713.1, on the reverse strand, counting down.
TATGTCAAATTTATTGTCATTTCTCAAAATTCAGTTAATTTATCTTATCTTATCTTATTTTAATTTAATTTTTATTTATTTACTTACTTATTTTTTATTTATTTTATTTTTATTTATTTATTTTGTTGTTTTAGTTTTTATTTATTTATTTTTATTATTTATTTTTATTTATTTATTTTGTTGTTTTAGTTTTTATTTATTTATTTTTATGTATTTATTTTTATTGTAATCTTAAACAGTATTACAATTATTATACAGTTATTTGGCTTGCATTGCTTAATTAACAGCACATTTTCGCTCCTCCTTCTTTTAACATGCCTTTAATGATATAATGTCATACATATTATTCAAGGCAAAACAACAACATCTTCATGGAGACAAGTTAGAGGTCAGTTCTGTGGAGAGGTGAGCCAGCTCAGTAAGTTAGAATGCAAAGTATTTTTGAGAAATAAAACACCTGTGAATAATTCAAGGTAGATATGATTAATACCAAACGGGGAAAGAAATAATAACATCTCCATGGAGACAAGCGGAAGGCGTATCCTCCACCAAAAAAGTTACACAGTGCACCTTTGAGCGGACACTTTTTGAATCGAGGTGATAATTTTAAGTTGCCTTGAAAAATCCTCCACCCCACCCCTGGCGACAGAGAGAGAGAGGGAGGGTGGGAGGTATGACAGAAAAAGGGCACCTGTTGCAGTTAGTCATCTCACAGTAACCTTAGTAACGGCCAATAGAGATGTAAAATGGCCGTCACCTAGGGAACAAGGGAGAATGTGAAGGGAGGGAAGTATGGAAAGGGATGATGGATGTCGTTATGGCAGCAGGTTGGGCTCAGGATACGAGTGTGCTGCGAGGGGAGTGGCGGTGTAAGAAATCAAGACTAGGACAGAACTTAATCATGCAAGTGGGGGAGCGTTCTGATGGATGTACCCTCATTATGTACAGCAGTGCTTGTCAAACTGTAGTATAGGTGACACGAGTTGCATGCTGAAAGTCTACCATTTTTGTTCACTCTTGTTGTTGTAGTTAAGGTCAAGTTTGGATCTTTCAGTTTAAACCAATTGTAGACCTAGTTTAGTTGTTCAGCTGATTAAAGGTGCACTATGTATCTTTTCTGGTGGAGGGTTTGCGACCTGCTTGTTTCCTGTAGCCTCAGAAGCCTCAGAAGCTACAGGAAGTAGCTGAACAAAATTCTCGTACTGGACAAAAAGAACTGTGACCTAATAGCCTGTTTTTCAAGTTTATTTACAAAATGCCTGATAATAGAATAAATGCAAGCTAGATCCGTTTAATGTCTTACTGTGGAACATTACAGGTAAAGCCATATCTCTATGGAAACAATCAGACAGGGGACCTTCACCAGAAAAGTTTTGTAATGCTCCTTTAAATTCTGGTCTGGCTACTTAAGTTTAGATTGTGTAAGACCTTACCTGGTTTAGTCCTGGTTTAGTCCTTGTTTGGTCCTGGTTAAGACCTGGGCCATTTTTTTAGTCTTGGCTCAGACCTTGTTTACCAGTTGTATTAATATTTCATTATAACAAGCAAATGGAATTGAGTATAAACTATCACTTAACACTTATGATAAAACTATGTTAATCGTATAAATTCTGCAGCTGAAAATCACATGTGCGTTTGCCCATTCCTCTCCTCCTTCGCACCCGCTCTCCGTGCCCTCCTGCCGTGGGTGTTGTACTGTATTAGTAGTGGCTCCCGCGCTGCTGTGTAGTCAACCTTCTCAACCCCATGAATCACTGCTCACCTCCCGTGACTCACCCAACAATATGCAAATCTTTTACATAACAAGCCAATCTTCCAAATCCTGCTTTTAAAACCCAGTATATTTATAGTCTGTGTCCCCAAACAGCCCGTGGAGCGGATTGAGCAGGACCCCCTACTGACAGCGTTCAAAAGACGGTTTCCTCCTTCTGAGCAAATAAAAAGATGGCATCGCTTTTTTTTTTTGTCTTAGAAGCAACAAAACTAGCAAACTTCTTTACAAAAACAACCATGATATTCCACATACAAAAGTTTATGTCTGTATGTTTGAATAAAGATGCTAAAGTTTGGCAGTGATTATATGGTTGTACAAATATGAAAATTAAATACATTGTCTCATACATGATTGTCTGTCTAATGCAGCTAAAGATATTTAAGCCCGGAGAGGAGCTGGAGGTGGGTGTAAATTGGGTGTTAGGATGAGTGAGAATTCAGAGAAATCCAACGTTGTAATTTGAGCTATTTCAGTGTAAGGGTGTTGGGTCAGAATTCATTAAATGATTCAACATTACATGTGTTGGAAAATTGAAAGAGTTCTTTAAAAGTATATACATATGCAGCAAAATATTGTGAAATATTTAGTATATACAAGCATTAGTAGTGGGTTACAGCAATCATCTTGGAACTGCGAGGTCATTGGTTCAAATCCCGTACTGTAAACACTTGCATGACCCATTCTAGTCTCAGTAAAAAGGCTTGATGTGATAGGAAGGGCATCTGGTATAAAAGATTCAAACCACTATTCATTGTGTTATACTACATAAACGGAACATTTTTGAATGAAATACCGTGATTTTTTTTTTTTTTTTTTTTTGAAAATAACATTTAAACAAACCTTTATTTATTTATTTCTCTTGGTGGTTTATGGGTTAATCTGCTTGTCTTTGATCAATGACATTGATTGATTTTCCTAATTTTCTGTTAACTAGATGAAAATAAATAAACTTTACTGTTAGACACATAACTTTTGGTTTATGCTGAGAGTGGGATTCGAACCGCCAACCTTCGGACAAAAATTCACCAACTGAGGTCACTGTCACCCAACTTTTATTGATCATTTTGAGATTTTCCTTATCCAGGCTCTAAAACTAAACAATATATGTGCAGAGAAATTTATTTATTTATTTATTTATTTATTTATCTTTATTTATACAGGGGAACCCAATGAGAGCACATGGGCTCTCTTTTTCATGGGCGCCCTGTTTAATATACAATACAGGCAGTAAAAAAACAAAAAAAAACAAAAAAAAAACAAACAAACAAAGTAACAAACAAACTATATAAGTCCATATAAAGTATTAAAAACAGGTGCAGGTGTGAATATAAAAGTTTGTTACCAGATTATTAAATTGCAATTGTGCCACTAACGTATCCAGTTTTGCTTTTCCTTGGAGTGTGTTCCATTTTTGAGGAGCAAAACAGCTAAAAGCCTCTTTCCCATCTCAGTTTTGGTGCGGCTAGTTCTTAGCCTTACATAGTCATGTGATCTGGTATTAACTGTTCCTGTGTCAAAGACTAACAAGCAGGTGAGGTGTTCTGGCAGTTTTTGAAGTAGTCCCTTATAGATACATTTCATACAGTGCTGTTCTCTTCTAACAGACAGTGATGGCCAACCCACTTTTCCATAGAGAATACAGTGATGGGTTTCAAATCCATCACCTGTAATAAAACGAAGGGCAGAGTGAAAGAGTGGATCCAACGCTTTCAAAGTAGAGGCTGAAGTCTGCATGTACAACACATCCCCATAATCCAGTACAGAGAGGAAGGTTGCTTGCACTATTTCTTTTGTGTAATTTATTGGGATACAATATTTGTTTCCGTAATAAAATGATAATTTAGTTTTTAAACTGTTACATAATTCTGAGATATGTTTTTTAAAGGATAAATTTTCGTCAAGCCAAAATCCAAGATATTTATAAGTGTCGACCCTTTCAATGGATGTACTGATGGTACAAGTGGCAAAAGCGCAGACAGATACTTACTGACAAAGAAAACTTTACATTTTGTGACTGATAAATCATCTTTTGACATTTTGATATGAAAAATTGTTTTTGTCTGGTTTTCCTCACAAAATATATATCCACATATTTTCAATGGGGGTTCAGGATATGCAGTTTTGATGAGTTTATTTATGTGCATATCTTTGACTAAACGCTTTTATCCCCGTGTGCCAAAGTCTGGTTTGCTTGATTCCTCCAGTGAAGCCTGCAGTCAATGACACTTCCCTTCATGGGTGACTGCAGCAGATGGAGCCCGCGCTGGGACTGGATCATGCACTCGACAATTATGCACCGAGTAATGATATTCTTACAGCGGAAAAAAAAAAGGAGCGCTATGAAAAATCAATAAAGTTAAGCCACCTTCAGAGCGGAAAATGTCTGGCTGTTCCAAATGCAAAGAGCAGAGCACATCTATCACTCACCTCATTGTTTTTGATCCTTTTAGCCTGTCGAAGTGTCTCGGGTTGCTCGGGTTAGATCCCGGCTCTGCTCCAGAATAATCACGGAAATTAAACAGAAGAGTAACAATCCAGGGCTTTAAAGATTGTCGATCAAATATACTGAATTTATTAAGCGTGTCACACCTCAAGTAATATTTGTAAATCCTACCAATATATTTTAACTGAAGAAAGGTATTATGTGCACAAGAACATCATTCATTTGTGGCTAAGAATACATTTCAAATGAATAAAATGTGGTGAACAAATGCGGTTGGGTGACACATCATCAACCTTTTAGTAATGCAGGCAGTGATGAATATTGGCGGATTTGGCATATATTTTACGTTACCTTAGATGCCCTCCCCAGTGCAACCCTATTCATTCAGACATTATGATAGACACAAAGAGACTGCAGTCTGTCATGGCTACATGTTCAAAAACAAATTAACAATTTCTGGTTTGTATCAGAATGTTATAGATCATCAGTATTAAAATGGGCGACAGTAGCTCAGTTAGTAGAATTTTTGTCCACTGTTCCAAAGGTTGGCGGTTCAAATCCCGCTCTCGACATAAACATCATTGGTTGAGTAGTCAGATCCACTGACCCACAGGTTTGTGGTGCGATTCCAGCTCCCACAGACAAATGCTGTCGTTGTGTCCTTGGGCAAGACACTTAACTCACCTCTCCCCCAGTGTCTGTGTACTGTGTAATGTGTGTGTGAATGGGTGAGTGCCTTGAAGGTGGAAAGCGCTGTACAAAAAATGTGGCCATTTACCAAAATAGTATGTGGTTGTACAGTGATAAAATTGGGAATTTTTGCATAGATTTGTAGAACAATAGATCAAGAAGGAGGTGTTACTTTGAGAGACATAATACATTTGCATTGAATAGCTTGAAAAATACTATTACCAGTCAAGCTAAAAAATATGAACACATCACCACTTAAGCCGGATAGGCCATCAACAGGAAAAAGATGAATTATGAATGCAACAATAGTGGGTGGTTCCAGATGACACATGCAGTCTGCAGGAGCAAAAGCTGTGGAGCGATTTGTAAGTGACAGCGCAATCGCAAACTTTAGCTGTTCTTCCTCTGACACATCGAAGGAGAGAAGCAGACTGGTATCTTGGCAACCGCCCGACTCTTTGACACAGAGGGATGGACAGGATACAAGGCAGGAGATGTCGGACTAACTTGGCATGTGTCCGCTGTCAGCTTAACCTCCTCTGGTCCACCCCACGCAGCGCCCGGGTCAAACGCAGGGGGCTCAAGCTGTCTTATAGCATGAGTTCAACGTCGTTACTCCGGTCTTGGCAAACTTTGGACTAAAAGGACATAGGGGCATATGGACAGGCTATTATGAGAAACAGCAGGGTATAGCTGGGGTTGTGGTCTACACTGAGGAATAAGGATTTATGATGGAAGTTGTTTTCTTTTATTTGGGGTTTCTGCTTTCATGGTAGAAACAGTAAATACTCTGCTTTATTTTTGCTGCCACCAATCATTATCCAAGTTTGGGGTTGGATCAAAGAGTACGTTGTCTTGTGAAAACGGGTGGCTGAAATAAATAGAAGTTATCCAAGAAGTAGCTGGGACTACAAATGGTTTTCTAGTCATTATAAAAAAAAAAAATATTACAGCACCCACATTATTGGTTTGATTTTTGACACCAAAGCATGCTCGTATGCTTCCTTGGGCTAGGCATTTCAATTAATTATTATAATTGGGAAACCTAGTATGAATTTGTGTGGTTGGAGGGACGGTATGCACACTATTATTCAAATGTTGATTTAAAAGATGCCAACACTCAGCATCTGTACAATTAAAAAAAACAATCTTTTTTAATTTTAGGCAAAACTGGAATTACATTGTTTATAGCATGTAAACAGCTGCAACCAAAAAAGTACAAGACTCTAAAATGTGCCCGAAGCACAGACATGGAACAGCAAATAAAGAAAACTAATTGAAAACTCTCTCTGTGACGATGTTGTAATTTGGCAATGTTTAGTTTTATCTTTACCAGGAACTGATGCAAATGCACCGCTGATCGTGCCCTGGAGTATCTAAAAACATAAAAATGTAATGACAAGATCTCCACCGGTCTTGTTTTTGTAAATGGAAAGAGATGATGGTGTGACAAAACCTATTATAGCTTGAATCAGATTCTTTTCCTCAGATATGGAAATAATCCGGATGCTTCATTTGGATAGGTTACGCCTGTTACAATGCTAGGTGTAAAGGAGGCTCTTGTGTGTTTATGTGCGTAGGAGCTCCTAGCTTTTGCATATGTGGGAGTAAGCGTATGTGAATTTAGACCACCATAGGAGAATGCACTAACACTCTTTGTTTTCTACTTTTGAATAGTTGGAGTGCTGTGAATGGTATAGTGGCAGAAGACCAAAAACAAGTTCCTTATATGAATTGGTCGTCTATACATATTACAACATTGAGTGAGTTTCCATGGTTATGATCAAGTTTTTTGAATATCCCAGTTTCGTCATGGTGCATGTATACACAGTATTTTCAAAATCTCGAATAAGCCAGTATCCTGGTTATGACATCATCCGAACAACTTTCTCCCACCACTCCTGGCATCTGGACAACTTTCTCCCACCACTCCCGGCTCCGCACCTTCTTCTACTGGTCGGAGGCAAGGACAGGCCTGGGATATTTACGATAAATGTATTGATGTACCAAGAATTGACTGCCTCTCTCGTCTTCTGTAGCTCATAATGAAGTGGATGAGCAATAAAGTGTGTTAAGTATGTATTTTAAACAGCAAATGCTGCAGTAACACACAGTGGTCTCATGGTTGTTTGTATTTTTCCCGGTCTACTAAATATATAAATTTTGCGCTTGTGCACTTGTAAACATGTCAAGAAATGGGGATACTACATTTGATCGTGTGTACAGGAATATGAGTATCCCAGTTTCTCAGCGCACATGTAAACAGCATATTCTGAATGCTGCCATAACCTGGATATGGCTAATAACTGGGATACTCAAGTGCATGTAAACACACACAATCTTGAAACTACTTATGATGACAATTGCAGCCTATTTAGTGGATAGTGGGTTGTCCAACATTGAATCGTTTTAATTAAGCAAGCAGGTTGGAACATGTATGAGAAATATGAAAAGATTAAGGTTATGG
>KN486713.1:131533-156876 GCA_000787095.1 Periophthalmodon schlosseri | reverse complement strand
GGGAAATTTGTCCTCTGCATTTGACCCATCCTTCAATGCCACTGGAGCATCTCCTCGGGATCAGTGAGAACCGCAGCGCACTTCTCGGGGACCCATCTCTGTGATCTTGTTGGTAGGCTTGGTCAGGACTGTCTTAGCTGGAAGATTTTACCTATGGTGCATGTTTTGGGTTGATAGGGGAAACCAGAGTGGACGGAGGAAACCCACCCAGACACAGGGAAAACGTGCAAACTCTGCACAGACAGGGCCCGGGGATCGAATCCAGAATATTGTGTCTTACAAGTATCTTTCAGAAACTTTGATTTCATGAAGCTGGTCACATACTACAAAAATTAAGGATTTCACTGTTGTTTGGTCAAGGTCCCAGTAATTGTGATGTTTCTTCTCACATTAATTGTAACACTAAAATTTGTTGTAATGACATGCCTAATTACAAATCAGCAAGCAGTGGACTTTACAAAGAGTGGCATGAAGGAACACACCAGACTCAGAGCTGGAGGCATAGCACAGTTGCTAATTTCTCTTTTGTCTTCTCATGGTTGTGGATGGCTCGCTAATGTTAGATGTTTTGGAGATAAGGTTGAAGAAACTAGCTTGAGATGGTTTGGGCATGTGAGGAGAAATTGTGAATATAAGAGGGCTGCTGAGAGCTGCCAGGAAACAGGAACCCAATAGTACATTTAGGAACGTCAAAAATATAGGCCCCTTTGATTCATCTATTCCTTTCTAGATCTAATGTTTAACACCATACTTCTTAACGTCAATACCAGCGTGGGGGTAGCAGTGGTAGGCCTGTGTAGATGCAAAAGGCAACATACCTGCATCTCTCTGAGTATATTTGTGTATCTGGTATCTTAATCCTCCCTGTCAAAATGATTTTACAGGACTCGCTCATCTCCTCCAGTCTTCTCCAACAGAGGAAGACAGATTAGTCACACCTCCTCCACTACCGCCTTTATCCTCTCTTCCACAAGTGTGTATCTATCTATGTGTGAGCGTGTGTGCGTGTGTGTATATGTGTGTGTGTGTGTGTGTGTGTGTGTGTGTGTGTGTGGGCCCACGTTTACGTAAAGCTCCATAGAAAAGGCAGGAGAGTCAAAGCCGAGAGTCCTTGGCAGCAGAATGCGATGGGTGTTCAATGGAGCGTTTTGTGCAGAGCTGACCCTGCCATATTGAGTTTTATGTACAAGTGCGCACATCATCAGCAGCGCCACATGGAGCTGCACAGATATTCAGAACATGCCGTTAAGGCTGCAGAGGCTTTCATGCACACATATGGGCACATAATGGTATTAATGCACTGGACCTCTGTGGTCTTAAATGACTACGTGGGGTAGTTTTATGGCTCTTTTAGAATTACTTTCTTCCCTCCAAAGATGATAAACTGTCTTTTTCTTTTAAGCATACATTTGCAGAGGAAATGCATTTACTTTTACACATTTTATGCAAAACAGGAAAACATTTAAGGTTCTTATATTTATAAAATAATGCATGGAAAATAAGTAAAAGCAGTTCAGCATAAATAAGTCTCAAACAGTAGCTGCTAGCTATTGGCGATATATGTTTTGTAGTGAAGGCAATTTGAGCTCCAAAATTAACACGTCAAGTCAAAGTGTATGGACTTCAAATACACAAAGGGTACACAGCTGGTGGAACAAAGCGCTTTGAGATCTTGAGTAGGAGATTGACAGAATATGATGGATTACGCAAACAGAAATGTAAAGCAAACACAACTCACAACAGCATGATTAAAAATATTATAAACTAGTACAATATTAGACTTATTAAAATTAAAAACCACAAAATATTTAGCGGTGAAGTTTATAATGTGCACAGATGCTGGCGTTGCTAATGACCAGGATCAACTTAATGACTGTTGCATTGCATAAACATGGAGTCATGGAGTCGCATTGACGTATCTATTGTATAACCGTAAACAAGGAGATCGTGCACAAGTGTGTTTTTTAATGTAACCTGCCCACACACGCTGTAGACACACGCTGTAGACACACGCTGTAGACACACGATGTAGGCACACGCTGTAGACACACTAGCACGCTGTGCATGTATATTAGACATTTAAAAGATGTATGAGATACGTTTCCTAACACATGGCCTCAGTTCCAGCGGTGACGCAAGGCTGAGCTCATCCTGTGCCCACATTTGCCCTGATAACAATAATTAGTGCACAATTCACACCAGGTGATTAATTACCCACCACGTTCATCTGTTTATACAATGGTAGAGTGTGTGTGTGTGTTAGTGTTACGTATAATCAGGAGGCGTGAGTTCAGGGGTCAACAGGAAGTGAGAATGCTTCCTACTATGGTGGAAGTGTGTGTGACGACCCCTGACCCAAGAATCAGGGCAGCGCTGTAACCTTTGAAAACAAACAGGGTGCTATCGAAAGCATGTCACAGTGTCATGGAAGGTAGATTATGAGCAAGCACTGATTGATTATTTCACTTGGAAAACCACTTTACAATACAAAGAGGAATAAGCAAAGCAGGGCAGAAATTGTATAATTTAAAGATAACATGCATATTATAGGTGGAATTTTGCTAGTTATACACTTTGGCCAAAGGTTCTAAAATTATTTGAAATTGCAAGCATTTTGAATTTTATGGACTGCTGTTCAGACTCCATCTACTGAGTTTGGCAAAATTGATGCCAATCTATGGTCACTATATAGAAGTATTAGCATTGATAATGTAATGTCAAATACTTTACTATGAAGTTGTGCTAACAAAGTTCTCATCTTTTCTTTTCTCTTCATGTCTTACCCTGTCTGTCTTCTGATCATCTTCCCATGATGCTCTGCGTTGTTCATTCTGAAGGTAAGACAATAAATCCCACCTCCACACACACTTGCTTTGGAAAAATAATTAATATCGATGGCAGTGTTCATAAACAGGCTTAAGAACAGAACGATTGCTTTTGGACTGTGCGAAATGTCAGAATTCATTTTTCGGCACAAACACTGGCGAGGAAGCGGAGATTTGAAGGGGGTGGACAGAAGGGCCATCATATTTGCCGCTCTCAGACATTTTGGCTGTGATGGTTTGTCCGTGTTGCCATAGCAGCGCAGCCACATACCAGCTGGATGGGGGAGACAAGCACACGGTCCAAAACATTCTCTTCTGCAGAATGGATATTGGACTTAATAATAAAAGACATTTAAAACACTTTTCTAGTGAGATGCAAATGAAGCAATTATTGTCAAAGTGCAGGTTAATAGTGGAATGGCACAAACGCTGTTTCATAGTGTTACCTCTAATGCAGCGTGTTGCATTAGAGGTAACACGTGGGCAAAACATGAGACTTTTTAGTTTGTGACAGTTGGTTGTCTAAATAGTCACCAAATTTGATTTGTTTGGTGACATTCTGTTGAAAGTCTGTTTTGTTCTTTCAAAACACTAAGTGCATTACAGTGGAAAGCTTGAATACAAAACACAGGCCTATGCCTTATCTCGCAACTGTGGCAAAATAATTTATATTATTTGGTAAACTTGACAAGTCCTACTGTCAAGTCCACACCAAAAACAAAACAAGAAATTTGTCATTGTTTGTTTTCCCAGATTTTTCCAATTTTTCTTTCCAAATGTTGATTACAATCCAAACTTGTTCTTGCCGGTTGTACTGGTTTAAAGCATTGCACACATTGTTAACACCTCTGTGTTGTGAGTTTGCTTCCCTTTCTCAACCATTTGCTGAATGTCTCTACACTCTCTTTCACTCATTTCAAGCTAAGAAAATCATGATTAAATTATTCCTTGAGCCATTTACCATAAGCACGCCAATTGTCCCTTTGAGTTGTATTGCTTTTCCAAAGGGTTTGATTATCATGAAGTTAAAAGCCCAGCAGTATCAGTGCAGTCAGAACAGTGGGTCATGTTACTGATTGGCCCTGACTTAGGTGTAAACACAGAGGCCACAGTGCTATTGATCCATTTGATTGTATGCTTCATTTTCGGCGTACAGCCTTTGCCCACTTGTTGAATTAGCAATTAGCAACACGAGCTCAAATTACCCCTCAAATCAGGACAGGGTTGATTTGATCTTAGTTGTACTTGTTAAATGTGTAAACTTTGGCTGAGTAAAGTCCTCTTAGCTGTAACCAATCAATAGAAGCTCCTTTCCCATTTTGTTTATATGGTGCACTATGTAACTTTTTTGTTCTGTTGTCTGTATGGAGAAGTTATTGCTTTGCCTGGAATGGCATTAAAAGTATCTAGCTCCTTGGAGACAACCAGGTGACATGGTGCATATGTTTCAAGGTATTTTTGAGGAATAATAACTCCAGTAATTAAATGCAAAATATTAAAAGTAATGCCATACAGTGGAACATTCAAGACAAATCCCCATCTTATTTTTGGAAAATTTGTTGTAACAAATTTTTGTGGGCACCCTGTATTCTCGAAGAATTCCTTAAGCGAGCCTCTTCTCTACCATATCGGTATCCACGTTAAATCTCTTTGCATTAGTACTGAAAGGGCTGGCGTGTTCACACTATGCATTATCCTTGACAGGTGCCTCTAACCTCGCTGCTCCTCTGTCTTTTTCAGTTTTCTGCCTGCTTTCTCTGACCTCTCCCCTCCCTTCGATCCTCTGACCCGGGTCATATATTTTAATCCCACGTTTCATCAGGCCTCCAGCTCTCCCCATCTGTCTTTTTAACACCCCCTGACACCTGCACCGTGCCCCGAGCACAACGTTTATCAATCACTCTGGACCGTCCATGTTCACCCGCCACTGTTTTGTAACTCCTCCTTTTGGGACTCTTTGTTTTGCCCCACTTTATCCAATCCAATAATGTTCATTTTGCTCCCGTGTGCTTTTTGAACTGTTGGCTCGAATCAATATTAATAAACTGATGGAAGCGGAGGAGAGGTGTGAAAGGTTACACCTGCCTGTAATAGGGTGCAGTGTCCTTATGGCTGTTTCTGATGCTGTTGAGCAGTGTGACCAAGCATATTCAATTGTCTGTTGTTTGATTTGTGTCCTGGAACGATCAGTGTATGTTTGCGGGATAAGTTATTTTTAATGTGGGCTTTTGTTATTTGGTTTTATTTTTGTTTGTTTAGTTTTTTTCTATTCTTATTTCATTTTGAATACCAGTTTTAAAAGTCTGGCTTGGTGCTTGATGTGTTGAGGAATTTTAGTGTTCATATTCTAGCAGCACTAATAATGAATAATGATACAAGAAGTTAAAAGTACACTATTTTACTGGTGGATGGTATCTGCTTGTCTCCATGGATATATTGATGCTTTGCTTGTTATGCTCCATAGTGTGGCATTAAACTGACTTATCACACCTTTATTTCATTTTGGGCAGATTTACCTTGAAAAACGTGCATTCTTATTCTCAGCGGGGCCACCTCTCCACCTATCTGACCTGTCAAGTGTCTTCTCTTTGTTTGTTCAATGCCATACTGTGGAACATTCCAGGCAAAACAATTTAACATCTTCTCCATGGAGACAAGTGGGTGGCAGGCCTTCCACCAGGAAAAAAAGTTAAATTACATTTTACATTACAATTTTAGTGGCATTTTTCCATACATCTAGGCCGGTCATAACATATTTTGAAGTTTGACATATCACTGAAGTAAATATAGACGATAAACGATCATATTGAAAGTAATTATTGCCACTGACACAATAATCCAAGAGCAGATTTAAACCAAAAAAAATATTCTAAATGTGCAATATAGTTAAAAAATCATGAGCTGCAATAAATAAGAGCAGAATGAAACACTTTAGTACTTACCATAGTTTGCATCTGTAATGAGTCATAGACATTATTAATTCAACCTCCCACGGCTTAAATCTTATCATATAGCCAAAAAATAACCAATTTCCCAGTAGTGCAAAGAAAATGTTCACACGATAAATACTGACCCCAAAAAAGTATTGTTCCAACTTCCATATATAGAGCAATACATCAAAATGAAAGTTTGCTATAGAAAGTTGGTTATAGTATTTCTAATTTCCATAATATTTGAGTCCGTGCAGTGTGATACAGTGATGTTTATGTACTTATGTGCTCAGTGGCTGTTAAGCATATTAGCCTGTATGCACACACAGGTGGACACAGTGCAACTAACCCAGGTGAGTAACCCAGTCCTGATTACAGTTTCACATTATCAACACTCCAGCGTGTGTTTGTGCTGTGGAGTTAATGGACTGGCCATAATCTCTGCCCCTTCTCTTTGTAAACCATTGCATCTACTCCAATACAATACATGACATTTGTGTGGCGGAAATGAATCTCAGTACAATAGAGAGGGAGAACTTAAATGATGATTGATCAAATAAATAAAAGTCTCGAGTCGGGGTCAGTGACTGACTGAGGTTGTTTCTCATGGTCGTGATTTAGTGTGTTATAGGGCTGGGCCATTTCCAAAAGAATGAATAATGATTTATTTATTTTTTTTCCAATATTGATTTCATGACAGGAAAAACTGTTCATCACTTCAAAAAAACCTCTGCTCCAACCCTCTAGACCCCTCGATTCAAGCCCCCCCTGCATATCACTGACCACATGACTGAATCTCGATCCGCCCAGCCCTACTGTGCATATCTGGATTAAGCTATTCAGGAGAAAATGCTGCACAGTTTTGGTCCAGTTGATTATTTTGTTAATCTGTTTTATATAATAAAATTTTGAAAAAAATATAATAATAACCAGTACACCGCTTTTTTAATGTATGTATTATGTAGGTAAAAAAAGGTGAAATGTATGTTTTCTAAGAAATACACATGAATAGCACAAAACCTAAGCACAACATGCCAGCGCCACGGCCTACAGCCATTCTTGGGCTTTTGACAAGCGCATGGAATAATTCAGCTAGACTGATTTAAACATTCCTATAACCCAGTGTCGCCAAGGAACATGCGTAGACTGTATATGGGCAAATGTAATTATTCTGAAATTCAAAGTCGACTTCTGCTGGTCCCCGATAAGACTGCCTTGGGCCAGATACAAAAATAATATTAGTTTAGACTATTGCAGCACATTTCCTTGTGTTTGCGTCAGTGTGCGTGAGAATGTGTGTAATTGTGTTGCGTTGTGAAGGAGGCACTATTCACTAAAGGCACTATCAATCACTGCTAGTCCAATCAGCTAAGTGGACCTCATCTGGGGCTTGTGTGAAGGCATTTCATTCATTTTCACTGAATCTATTTACACTTTCTGTGGAGTCAGCACCACATATTTAAATGCCAGATTTACAGTTGGTCGAGCGTCTCTGGCTCTGTTTAATATGGACCAGTGTGTGATACATGAGGGTGAGGGAAGCTGCAATCACTACTGCACTGAGAAGCTCTTTAGTCAGTGCATGCTACCGTGGCCTTTTGACAGGTTTAGTTTGTTATTTGTGCAGAATATCGGTGTAAGCATCTTAGTCACTGTACCGCTGTCCATGTTTACTGTAATAAACATTGTGTGAAGTGAAACCCATCTTTCAGCATGCCTGATTGCCAAATTTTAATTTTAATAGTAGGGCCTTAGGGTGCGTTCACACTTGGACACTCACCACATCAAAATCCGAACTAAATCAGGACTAAATCAGGACTAAATCCGGACATGAGGACTAATAGTGAGTGTGAGACCATATAGTGCAGTATTTTCCAACATGTGTATTTGGCCTCTATTTAAAACATTACTTCCATCCGTCATATAGGTGAGTCAACTTCTGTGACGCTGCTTATATTGAGATTGTTAAGCTTGTGTATACGTCCACTAGATAAGGGGCACACGTAGTTTGTATTCATTCCATGCATAACATTTACTTTGAGCCTTGGTCCCTTTGGTTTTAGTAACATGTAAATCTCCTTTGGGGGAATTTTCAAGATCACGATTCAAGTCAAAGGTCGGGCCGACTTTGCCATTTCTGTCACTGGAAACAACCCAACAATGTATGTGTAAACATTTTTTTCAAACTAAAGATTACATGACCAGTTTTTGCCTACGTATAAATCCCCAGTGCCACCCTGAACTGAACTCCTCTCCATCTTTTCCACCTCGTTGGGGTATATTTCTTCCCTGAGTGACTGTAAGCCCCTTTTGTCTGCTCCCTGCCGTGCTGGTAGAGAGCTGCTGGAAATGCTTTAGTGTGAAGTGTGGCCAGAGGCAGTGGCTACACTCGTGAAGCTGTGTGTGTGACCTGTGGGACTGCTATTGATTGAGTGCGCGGTGCCCTGTTGTCAGCCCTCTGTTAGGCTCATTAGAAATAGGTCCCGCAGTACCCCCCTCCCTCTTCTGATCTCCCCTGTCAATCATCTTCATCACTTCAACAGTCTTCATCAGATGCTTCATCCTGCAGTGCCCTCCTTCCCTCCAGACCCCACTTCGTCACTTTTGAATTTTGAAGGGTAGCGCAGGCAAAGTGTTAATGAGCTTTGGCAACTTAATTTGAGACAATGGGCTGTGAAGGACAGATGCGTAATGGGGCGAAGCGTTGTTTGGTTAAACGACTGCGGCAACATCAATTCACCTCAAAATGAATGCCACATGGAGAAAACTTGATTTATTGATTACGATGAATGTTATTGACAGAACACTTGCTTCCAAGGATTACTTAACATGTCATACAAGCTGTACTATTTTTGTATACAGCTACACTGGTTATGCAATGAAACGCAGCAAAAAAGAACATTATAAACAGTATAATTTGTAATGTCTGGTTAGATTATTACCATATAGATTAATATGTACAACTTTCATAACCAAAACCCCAAAACAAACAAATTATTAATAAATTTGGAGAAAGAATTAAGCAGTGGTCGCATACTGATGGCGGTGTAAATGGAGGTTGATCAGCAAAATGGCGTCTTGAAAATAAGCGATTAAAGATTGCTCAAACATGCACGAATCACTCCAAATACAACTTCAGGTGAGTAAATGGTGAGGGGAAACAACTATAACATGGTTAAAAACTTGCATAATAGGTCGTATGTGTTCATTATGAAAAGTCTTTTTTCATGCTTTATTATGGCTAAGTAAGATGTAGTTATTATAAAGTGTTACCCCTCAAATTTGATCAACAACAACAGTGCAGCTAAGCAATAGCTGTGTAAAATCAGTTTTTTTGTTTTTAGGAGAGTGCACAAACAACTAAAAGTTAGTGACTTGAAATGCCATTCATCTCCAGTCTTTTGCGAGTTACTTCAAAGCACAGACTCTGGGCATTTGGTCCCTTTGGTCGTGTTAACATAAAAATCTCCTTTGGGGGAATTTACGAGATCAAGCATCAACTGATTCAAGTCAAAGGTCGAGCTGACTTTGCCATTTCTGTGACTGGAATCAACCCAACAATAATAGCCGTGCAGACATGGTGCAACCGGGCAAAATTATGCAGCAATGACATTTTAGGTTCCCATTTTTCTTAATAATATGCGAAAGTACTTCTCAATTATACATGGGCAAGTTCTACCCCCAAAGCCGAGCAAATCCCTTTAAGATCTTCCTTTTAAAATCTCACCGGGTCTATTGAGAACTTAATACCGTACTTAAAGGCTACTCCTCCATGGCTGTCATAAGTGAGATGAAAAGGTGAAGACTAATATAGAAGCTGGATTGTTTGTCAAAAGTCTGGCAGCTCTGTTCTGCTCGAGCCATAGCCAGGTCATTGGTTGAGTGACTGCAACAGGGGAGAGCGCCAGTATCCAGGCCCTGACACAACGAGATAAAAGAGCTTCAATGGACTAAAGCCTCGACAAACTGTCAGTTTATTGCAATAAAAACACACTTTGGCACAATGCAATGTCCCTGTCACCTGCCTCTTGTTGTCTGCTGTGCATTGGGCGTGGACCAGAACAAGCTTGATATTCAAATCGCTGGAGTGTTACGGTAAATGGTAAGAAAAACACACCCGCAGCTTGGAAGTTGGACATTTTTGATGTTCCATTCACAATTCCTCCTCTGAGATGTTACAACGGCTGTTACAAGATTATCCAAAAGAGCAAAGTGGCATCAAATTAGCTCCCTTCAATTATGGTCGACATCTTGCCAGCTTGTAATTACAGTTTCTGGGACCGTTCCATAAAATGTTCATAGTATCCCGGTTGTAATTATTTTTTGGCCCGGTGCTCAGTGCCAAATGAAACAATGCATTGGCAGATTTCATCTGTGTGGTGCTGGTTAGGGTACAGCCAAAGGTGTTGTATAATTTATTATGAAAAGCTTGATATGATATATTCTACTGGAAAGTGGTTGGTAGTTTCGGTGCACTATAATTTCATTGTAATAATTAACACTGTGGTTAGGTGAGATCATGTGCCGCTGTCTGCTCCTATTTAGTGAAATTGTATCTTTTTTTTTAAAGTGATGACATTCTGCATGTGTTGGCCTCAGGGCGCAAACCTCCACCTGTGAATTCAGTTTTCTCGCATGTCTGTTAAAGCACAGTTTTTTCTTACGTGTAATGCATGATTAAACTATAGTTAGTATGATAACGAGAACATCACAGAGTACAAACCCTACAGAGCATGAGCGGAGATACAGGGTCTTGACTGGAATATTAATTTTAGGATAAATCCGTTATATTAATTTTGCATATTTAAATGGGCGAGATACATACACTAGAGACTGTTCTGTACTGTTCTGTTTTTGCATAATTATATAAAAGTGAACAACTGGTTTATAAGCCAAGCTGGGCATGTTATAATTTGCGCAGCCATTACTAAACAGAACAACATTATAGCCTGGTTAAAAGTAACACAAAAAGAAAATAGAAAACATTTTAGCACGTAGTCTGTATTGGACATAGATCTACGTCACCTTGTATCACTTAAGGTAATATTTGCATTTCCGAGTACCTCCAGATCTAAACCCGGATCTTGTCAGGTCTAAATTAGGGCTAAACAGTCTAAAATGAGATAAAGCGTGTTAAAATGACACTAAATCATAAGGATAAGGGAGTTGTAAAGGATTATTAGACAAAAGGAGAACATATTAACTATTCATAAATTTGTCTTTAAATAAAATACATATTCAGATGATAGAGGGTACACGTACCACAGCTTGAGAAAGACCAGTCTAAAGCATTTAATCGTTAACATAAATAATCAACCCAAAAAGTAAAGAGGAAAGAAGGTCATGGGAAAGCGGAGGAGAGCTGGTCTGGACATAGGATGACCCAGTAGATAGACAGACAGAGGGAGGGGGGAGAGAGAGGTGAGCTAAATGTCAAGGAGAATAGAAGGTAACGTCAGGAGACCAGTCTGTGCACACCAGTGATGCGCAGGTCAACTATGGGTTACAGGTTTGGGCGGGTCAGATAACTCAATGAAAAGATGTAGAGAGGGTGGGGGCTGACCCATGCATCACTAGTGCACACCCATGTCCATAAATGTGTGTGTGTTCAGCACTGATAAACAAGGAAGTTCCCCAATGGGAGTCCATCCTGGAATTTTGAACAGGAAATATGCCTCCAAACAATGGAGTATTTATGCAGCTATTAAACCATTCTGTGAGCTCGCACCTGGTCCAATACATATTAGAGTATGTCTGCTAATTACGCGTGCCAGTTTAATGCATTTTCATTTTTAATCTGTTTCATTCATGTTTCATTTGTGCTCCAGGTGTGTTCTCTCATGCACGTATGCACACAGGAGGCAATAAATGTGAAGAAACATGTAAAAACAAGACTGCCTTCACAAGCTGGAAACATTTAAACAAAGAGATTGCTGTGGTATTGTAAACCAGCTGAATGGACATTGTTGGTTAGACCTAGTGGAGATAAGCCATAGCTATAGCCTAGTCTACCCTAGACTAGCTTTACTCCATAGTGGAGTTCAGTCTGACCCTCTTATCTGGAGTGAGGAAGGGCTGCACACTAAAACAGGGTCGACAACAAACAGGTGATGGTTTGTCTTTTTGAACAGACCAATGAGTAAAAATGTAAATAGAAAAGTAATTTGGCTAAAAATATGGCTGTACCTAATCGCACAGCAACCTTATATCCCAGATAGATACATTTTGATATTGTTTTTATTAAAGCGAAACATCAGAACTTTATTATAACTTAACATACATTTGTGTATCATGTATCATGCTGCAGATTTTAAAATCTTGGTTATCGGCCACAGCAGCAGGACAAATATCAGTATCGGCTAAAAGAAAATCCATTGGTCCATTTTTAGTCCAAAATATGCTCAAAAATCAAACCTGAAGATGCTTTAAACAGTAGGGCATGATAAGCAGAGAGCTATAAGTCACTGTCGATCATATGATGGGTCTCCCTGAAGACTTCACTCATTATTGATTTGTGCAGTTGGACTTTAGCCGGGAGCTTATACTGAAGATGTGACGGGGAAAGAGCGCAGATTAGTTTTTACTGACAGTTGGGACTGAAAATCAATAACTAATAACTAGATAATCGCTAACCAAAAGCCTGGAGCAGCTGGAAAATACATAAGGATTTTGTCATATTTTGGGCCAAATCTCCTAAAAAAAAAAAACCGCATTCACTGATTTTTTCATTTCCAGCTAAATCTCAGGGCTCCAGTGCTCTGAAAACGTTTCCCTTTTCCACCAAAGTGATCTGATAAAACAACCAGCATTCATGATTTACTTTCCAAATGTGTTCTGCAATTTAACAGCTAGGTGCATTAGCTCTAACCTGTATTTGTGAAGAACTCCAAGCAATGTCCTGTCACCTTATTAGGCTATTCTTAGGCATGAGCGCTGAAATAAAGAGAAAAAGAAATTCACTTTGAGCAACAGGGCCGTGTGCGGAGATGGAGCTCTGATCTGTATCCATGGCGATTTGTTGCTAATGTGCAAGTAGTTGCCGTGGCAGCAACAGTTGTGTTTTCACCAAGTATCTTCAGTTCATTAAATTACTTTCAATACTGCTTTTAGCCTGCAATCAAGGAAATTATGATGCATTTTTGGACCAGCACTTTTCGGGATGTGGTTGTTTTTCATTTTGAGTTTAAAATCATAATGCGTTAAATTTACATATGCATAACACCTGGACACTAAATGATATTGCATCACATTTTTGGAGTGCTTAACAATTTATGAATAGAGCTCGGGATTGTGACGTCACACCTCCATAGAATATTCAGTGAGTCTAATAGAACCAATGGATATTTTAATATGCTAAATACCAGCCTTAGCGTTCAGTCAAATGTTTTCTGATATAGAGTGATGGATGTATTTACCAGTAGTGGCCTGGCAGTTTATCGACTTGTTCCACCTTTTGTTTACTTTTTTATGTTGTTTGGGCTAATCTCAATTGCTGCCCCAAACATAGCGGATTTCCATGGTAACAGCCGTTTTTTGCCATTCCATCGTAAGCTCTATAGACAAATTAACACATACTGGAAAGATAAGTGACATGTTTTGCAGCATGAACTATAGAAAGTTGTTTATTAACAATGGTGTAAACCAATCACACCCCTTACATTCATCACTAGGTTGGGTTTACGTTTTATAATTTGATGATGTCATAATTTCAGATGGAGGGCAGGGGCCTATTTAACTCTGGGTGAGTCACTGTTTTTGAATGAAATATCCAAACTTATCCCCAGGTTCTTATCATTATTTATTAGGGACTGGCTCCTCAAACTTGCCATATTAATCTTGAGGCTGCAGGTCCTTTCAACTGACAACAATCATGACTTTGGGGTTGAATAATGGCACCACTTTCTGAATCTACTGTGAAAAAATATGACTTTTTTATGTATTTATACTGACAGAAGATGTCACACCTTTTGTAGTTTTTTGTTTCATGTGAATAGGCCCAGTAATTACAGAGGTTTTAATCAAAAAACAAGCCAATAAATCTGCAGTCTGACAGTTAAACAGCAAATTATTCTGTTTACTATTCTGACCTGTCCGCTCCCATCTCAATTTTAAAGGGATTCTTGAGTATTAAGATGTCACATGAACGCAACCTGTTAGGAAGATAATGAAGCAAAGTGAAATCTGAAGTTTAAGAATAAAAATAAAGGAATTAAAATGATCTTGACACACATCGTCATCAAAGAATATGTAAGGACTAAAAGTACAAAGTGAGGCAGGGCAAGCTGCGATGGAGGACGGAAGGGCTGCTGTAAGAATTGGGTGCCAGGCAGAGGGTGAGAGTGAGCGGGCGTGTGGGTGTCTGTTCCTGAAAAGACGACGACAGATTAAAATAGAACAACAGGCTCATGACGACAGCGCCTCTGTCACACACCTGCTGAGGAGATGAGACTGCTACACGTATAATACAGAAAGGGATCTAAGGGACCCAACGGAGAGACAGGCAGGTGACACACAGATAAATGTGAAGAGTGAGGACTTGCGAAGTATATGAGCAAATTAGTCTGTGGCAAGAGATGACGAATGTGCCCAATTTTGGTGCCCACAGGAATAGTTTTTGTTATTTTAGGTTGATACATACGAATATTGATTCAATCCAATTTAAAACATAATAGCGACAACAAACATGGTGTTGCATGATGTGCGTGTTGCATTTACATACTGTTTGAGTGACCGTGATATTTCCAGAGCGCAGATTGGCAGTTGTTGACATTTGAAGGGAGGCCAATGGTTCAGCTACAACAAACGATAATCAGCACCATCACAATTACAGTAGGCACTTAGCATTTCATTGTAACAAAGGGACAAATAAAAACAGTGGTGTCTTTGTTGGGGGTGTTTTCTATTATGGCGTTGTCAAAATGTGGCATCTAGCTAGACTCCATGGCATCACAGCAAGAGATTGAATTATCCTAGACAAAGTATTTTCTGCTGTGTTTTATGTACTAAAAGTTATTTGACTAAATGTACTGTTAAAGAGAATATATTCTACTCCACTTTTTAAGTATTTAACCATGTTATCGTAATCAAAAACATACCAGTAGATAATTCAGCATTTTCTACCCATCTCCCTCTGCAGAGGTCAAAACTTTGTCCCTTGGTGATATATCGGACATTGTTACGCTAATACCAATAGACAGTATAAAGAAGTGGACCAAGTGACTGTGACATCACCCATAACGTTCGGCTCCAGTCAAATGAAGCTCATCGAGGCTAGAGCAGTTATAGGGGCCAATTTGGAGCCGAGTTGCATATTTGGAATTCCAACCGCAAGTATCCAACCAAAGAGACAATCTGGAGCGAATCTGTCGAAGGTAGCGCCCCTTCCCACCCGCACCGCTGGTTTAGCAGTGGTGGGCGCTTAGCAACGATGTCACTCAAACTTGTTGCTAATGCTAGTGGGAGAGAACTTGTGGAAAGAAAGCAGCTGATTTGTCTCTTGTTAATATTCATATCTTGAGTGATGGACACAGTAGTAAAATGAAAATACCAGGATCACGTAGAGCGGGTTAATACAAACATTTTAACACCAAAATGACAAGCCTGACAGCAGCAGTTACAGAGAGAGTTGCGACAGTTTTCTAATCTAAAGTGAATTGGAGTCGATGGAGCCAGAAGCACAGCCCATGATCACTTCTTATTTGGAACGCAGCAGCTAGCAGGTTAGCTATGCCCATTTATATATACAGTCTATGGCTAATACATGAAGCTCGTACCTGTTTTTAAACCCCCTGTCACCAGACTTGTTCAGATTATGTCAGTGCTCAAATGTCTCTGTGAGCAGTTTAGCATTTTTGGAAAATAGCCACCATTGGTTTTAGCTTCATACAAACCTCTTCACTTATATGTGGCAGCAGATGAAGTCCTTGCACCTCCTGCTGGCGTATTACCTAAAACTTACTGCTAACTAGGGCCTGAAAGTGAGACACATACTAGACTCCTCGCAGAGCTGAGTGTTTGCTGGATATGGTTATGTCTACTTGTTTTGATATTGTTAATTGAATAAACACTGAAAGCAGACAATTGCTGGATGTGGTCCGAGCATTAAGCACTATAACAATAGCCTCAATAACAGTCACAGGCGAGCAGATCATAAGTACAGCATTAGCAGAAGAAAGACATTCCCAGGCTGTGAAGTCTTAACCATCAGTGGCGTCATTGGTGCATGGCTAATTCTGGTAATGACAAGCGGCAGTCATTATTAGTGTCCCCAGTCAAAAAGGCTGAGAGCAGCAGGGCCCTGACGAACGAGGACGGAACAGGGGACACAAAGGACATGTGTGGATCCAGACAGACAAAAGAGACATGAGGCCCAAGTCTATTCATCTACGCTGAGAGAGGAGACAGCGGCCAACAACACTACACAATATAGAACTACTATAATGAAAATTTTAAAGATGCACTATGGAACTTTTCTGGTGCGGGGTTGTGCATGCCTTTCTCCTTGGAGATGTTATTGCTTTGCTTGAAATGTTTTACAGTGACATGAAACATATCTATATATTAATTTGCAGGTGTTTTTGTTGCTCAAAGTAAAACACATGCATTCTTAATGTGAACGGCTCTTCTCTTAAATTTTTGATTCATTGTTGACATGAAAAACCAACGAGCCAGTTAATCAACAGGTTTAACCACAGACTAAACAAAATAATTTTTTTTTTTTTTCAAGAAGCACTTGAAGAGCACTCATTTGTACAAAGATAGTTCTGTTTCACAATGGTTAAATATATACTCTTTAGCCTGAACTGGAGATAATTCAGGGGTTAATTCTTTATAGGTAATATCAGTCTTTTCTGATATTATACCAAAGACCTGTCCCCTGCTGTCCCTGCAGATGATAAACCAGCCCTGCTCTGAGAATTGGCAGATGTTCATTAAGGTGGAAATGTGATTGCCTTGGCCTGTCCCGCTGGGGTTTGCTTCGTATCAATGGAACAGAATATGTTATGGATACGCTTGTGTGGAACTTGGCCGGGGGGCTCTGCTAGTCTAATTAACGCCTGATGTTTTAATAATACCGCCTTAAATGTGATCTGATTGATGATGTGGGGAGTTATAAATGGCCACGCATATATGCTGGCAGGAGGACTTTCTCTTCTTCATTGTTTCTTGGCCAATCTCCAGACTTTCTCATAGCCTCTCTGGGTAAATTTAATATACTTTTTTATAGGATTAGATTTTCCTGTTTATTCTGTAAATTACTGCTTTACTACTTGCTGTGTCAATACTCATTTCCCCACCTCTGCCTGTCCATCATCTACTCCTTTAGATTCAATCGGAATAATATTTATGAAATTTGCTCTTTTGGTTGTTCTCAGTTTTATACATTTCGCCCCAAAGCCCCTGGCAGGCTTGATTTGAACTGCATGGCTTTCTCAAACTCTAGTTGGCTCATTAAACTTCCTCATGGACACGCTTCTCCTGCATGTCCTCCCACGCACAAGTTGCATCCACTGACATATCATTATAGACAGAGTAGTACGGACCCCTGCTAGCCTGATAAATGTATATTCCCTTTTTACCCTTTGCCATTTTAGAGACCTGACGTAACATTGGACGCAATAGGACCATTTTGGCACTCGCGTCAGCCAAATGGTGGGCTAAAATTGTCACGATTGTTGCCAAAGATGGTGTATTGTGGCAGAGTTGTTAGCTTCTCTGCCGTTTTAAGCCGAGGTTGTGTCAGGTCTGCTTGTTGGTGTATGTGACTCTTAACTCTATGACCAACTTACTATTGTTCAGAATGTATTTATTTAAGATAATTGTTATATATTAATGTAGATGGTTAAGTGCGGAATGCTGATAGTCCTGCTTTAGTCCCACATTAGTCCTGGTTTAGACATTTAGTCAATTTTTGCTAAGATTCTGGCAGTACATGGAATATATAATTCACTGACCCACTGATCCTGTACAGTATGTATAAAGTACTACATAGGCTGATGGTTTTATTCCCAGGTTGATACTGATTTTCTATGACTTTCTACCTGTAATATGCGTCTATGGCCTATCCTCATGGCCTGGCTGTATTCTACAGTGCATGTGTCTCCAGTATGTTAGTGATGCTACTGGAGACCCGGCTCTGTTGGAATAACAACCAGGACCTAATGCATCAGACCAGGCCTCCTCCTCCTCCTCTTCTCTCTGCGGTATGTATGAATATGCCCCTGTCTATTCCCCAGCGTTCACGCTAACATTGGTATCGCAGCCAATCTGCGACCTCTGAGAGTTAAACATGTTATTCTGCCTTCAGGGACTGACAGACCAAATGGAAAAGATCAAATTGCATCAGTATGTAGCATGATAGGTCTGTCAACAGCTGGTCCCTATTGACGCTTCTCGGTAAACATGCCACAGGTGAGGGAGGCGCACAGGGTTACAGTTACATCATTTGCTCTGCTGGTTTGACACATTTAAAGGATTCAAGGACAATGTATGAACAATGTATGAGCGAGACATCATTATTCCCTACCTCCCATTGTTTCTGTTGATCCTGCTGTGATTGGTCTGCACCTCCGGGACGTGCTGAAACCACATTCTATGGTAATAAGCTTATTATTAGAACTGTATGCTGGGAATTCAAGGTATTATATAAGGGATAAAAACTGTAATCATATAATAGCATATCAGACACATTCTCCATTATCCAGTTAGCCACTGAAATGAATCGCTTTGTGGACTGCAAAGACCATGCAGAGGGCTACCCCAGGTTGTCCAGAAAAAGTATAAAACTAGACTGTAAGCGGTGACAGTGGCTTACAGGTTAGAGCATTTGAAGGTTAGTGCTCAGACCAGTGCATGCTGTCGTTGTGTTCTTGGGCAAGACACTTCACCCACCCAGCCTATGTATGAATGTGTTGTGTCAGGGAGTGATTGGTGGTGCTCATAGAGGTGTAGCTTCCATCAGTCTACCCCAAGGCAGCTGTGGTTACTGATGTAGCTCACCACCACTGAGTGTGGAGTGAATAAATATTGGAATGTAAAGTGCATTTAGTATCTTGAAAGGTGCAGTATATGAATCCAATGTGTTATAATTATAAATGAGAGTAAGAGTTCAATAGCCAAAACAGATATCTCAGTTTTGAAAAATTGCCAAAAAGTTTACCATCTTCTGGAGATATTATCAGTGACAATAATGTGTAGTGGATTTTATCAAGAGGGGACAGAATAATATTATATTTGGCTTTTGAAAATATTACTACACTAAGAGTAAACTCCAAGCCTCTGATGACTTTTTCAAGCGGCATTCTTCAAATATAATTAATGAGACTTTATAGCACCATATCATATCATATTGGCATTACTGCTCATGTAAAGTCTAAACCACTCACAAGTTTATATGGTGATGTTTTTATACAGTAATTACAGATGTAAGAAGGAGATCAAAGTTGAATTTGACAGGCTTATTTAGGCGATGATTAGAGATGTGAGTTTGCACACACAGGCAGAGGCTCATGCTGTTCAGATTATTGTCTCAGGCAGTGGAGCCACAGTCAGTCATTAATTAAAACTCGATTAAATGTAGGCTCTCTTCATTTAGTCTGTATCATGTGTCACATTGCGAAACATGGTGTACTCGTTTGGGTGAGTCTGCTGCTTTGGAGAGCAAAATCATTAGTACTATGTCAGATTTCGAGTACTACTGCAGCTAAAATTAAAATGCTTCAAATTTAGCGTAGAAAAAATGTGACGGTACTATGTCAGATTTCGAGTACTACTGCAGCTAAAATTAAAATGCTTCAAATTTAGCGTAGGGCAATGTGTGGAATTTTTTATTTTATTTATGGAGTTTTTTTGTTTTTTGGGTTTTGTTTTTTTTTTTACAATTTTTTAAACCAACTTTCTGTTCCTATACCATATTTGTTGCTTTGAGACAATACATTGTATTAGCATACTTTGGAATAAAATTAAAATAAAATTAAAATATCCAATACACCAATAGCTGAAATGGTTATAGTTATATTATGCTTTTTTGCCAGTGTGTGTCCTTGAGCAAGACACTTTTGTGCATGAATGTAGATGATTTGAGAATAAAGAAATCAGTCTGACATTGGTCTTACTCATCATCAATTATGAACGATGCATTTTATTAATAAAAATATAGCAGTTCAGGTGAATCCTTGAACTTTCCCTTGCCCTGGCTATGTTAAGCTTGTGCTGCGTCTCTTAATGAAAAATATTGTCATGCCAGCGCTTTATAATGACCTTATGAATCCTTTTTAATAAATATCTCCATGACGACCGCAGGATCAAACTGAAATCCCTCAAACAAATTCATTTCCTCATTCATTTGTGGATCCTATTTGTGCAATTACGGTTTTAGCGATCAGACGGAGGTAATGCACGACAGATGAAAGGCGAGTTGTGTTTTAACCCAGCTTCAAACAGCCAGCTTTGTATGTATCTCAAAATCTGCTTCGACTGGAAAGAGAATAGCTAATAAATGCCTCTCCGGGCAATTTCAGCCATATGCGGGAAAAACCTTGAAAGAATGACTGTGCCCTAGTTGTTGTAAGTTGGGAATGATCTTGGCATTATCCTGGTGCTGATGTGCTGTTAGCCCTCTAGCGCCTTGTCCGTGTAGACTTAATTAAACTCCTCAGCTAGCCATCCGCCCGGAGTTACGCTCTCCCAGTCTTCCTCCCGTCTATTACCTCTGATTTATGAGTATGGTGCTCCGGGGAAATGGCACATGACTGAGAAGGAGCCGTTTTAAGGCCCAGGACGGTGAAGGATGTGAGGATTTGTAAGCAGGTCAGACATTGCCTTGTTCAACAGCTGCTTGATAGGGATCACATTTACATAACACTATACCTGGGCACAGGGAGCAGTTTGATGCACGCTAATAGGGGTTTAAGGACATTCCTAGAGAGTCAATAGGGCACACTGCCAAACGTGTAAAATGTATTCATCAGAGGAAACATACATGTTTTCTGAATTCAATTATAACGGTCTGTGTATTACAAACAAAGAATGGTCAATTATAAAAGTTCATTAATAAGCATAGACTGTATATATAAATGGACATAGCTAGCCTGTTAGCTGCCACGTTCCAAATAGGAAGTGATCATGAGCGCGCTTCTGGCTACATCGACTCTGGCTCCAATTCACTTTACGTTAGAGAACTGTCGCCACTCTCTTCCTTAAATGCTGCTGTCAGGCTCGTCATGTCTGTATTGACCCGCTCTACATGATCCTGGTATTTTTATTTTGCTATTGTGCCCATAACTCAAGATATGACATTTAATAAAAATTAGCTGCCTTCTTTCCCTGAGGTCGCTCCCGCTAGTGTTAGCAACAACAGCAGCTTCACTCCAGATTGCCTCTTTGGTTGCTATGATACTCGCGGTTGGAATTCTAAATACTCCCTTAGGCAACTTCTTTATATAGTCTATGTTCAAAAGAAGATGTCCACAACCCAGCTTTTTTGTTTTTTTGTTTTTTGTTTGAGAATGTAAATGTGATGCAGTCAACCTCATATCAGGCACAGGTTAAAGGCAGATGTGTCACGTTCAGACCGGAGGGTACTAAGCACTAAGAGTCTAAGCCTAGTGCCACCACTTAAGCCACGTCCGCCTCTTCTTCTTGTTCTTTTTGTCCATCTGGGCTCCTCTACTATGGCCTTGGTCTGCTGCAACTGATCTTCTGATTCCTTCAGGGACATCTCCAGCTCTTCACATCGGAGGAGGGCAGATGGTCTCTCCTACTCGCTGTGGTTCAGTCATAAAGGTCCTCTTGTGTGTGTCCAAGTCTGTTTGGAACTACAGAAGCAAGCTGTAGTTCGGCCCCTTCTACCACCATTCATACCTAGACAATAAGGATGAATGTGATTGTAAAAAATTATGTAGTGTAGTTTATGAATAGTCCATTATGACTAAATGAGTCATCAAGTTAAGAAGCTACTAAAATTATTTATTCATTTTTGTCAGGAATGAACTTGGAGTAGCCTGCATAATATAACTAACATGCCCAACACCCAAAGCAGAATACACTCCAGATTCTGACACAACCATAAGCACAACTAGCCATTCCCTGCGCACACATTACACACTATGGACTAAAGTGCGTTGCTCAAGAGCAGGCTGAGCATGACACTGGCTAACACTTACTGCGTCTTTCCAGATGAGGACGCATATCGATCCAACAGAACGTTGTGTCTAATTATACTTAAATGTTTGTTTGACCTTTTGTTGCCTAATCTATACATCACTTTAATATGTGTACACAAGGATTATACTGGATGCCAATTGCACCATTAACTTTCACTGGCAGCACGTTGTAATGACGGGCAACAATTACGGAAACGAAAACAGAGCTATAACACTGTGAGTGACTGTATGTGAGCGTCTGGTGTCCTACAGAATGACATTTGTCATTAGAGACACAGAAGGGGGAGACAGGAAGCTCAGGGGTTGGGACAGTGTGTGGGACAGTGTGTTTAAACTCATTTTTTAAAACTATTTTTTATGCAGATAGATTCCATACCTCAAGAAATAACCTCAATTTACTTCATGTGTCACAACCATAAGATTTACACAAATTCTGGAATTTACTCTACTTCTTCTAGTCCTCTCCAGATTGTTTACATTTTTTGGGTTGTTACTAGTATTTTATTCTTGCCTGGTAACTTGGTGCATTTTCAAAAAGAAATAAAAACTTAAAACCTCTGGCAGTAAATATGTCAATTATTTCACCATTATAAAAGACCAATGATGTGTCCTTTGATATAAATAAAGCATCATAGTTAGTACTTTATATTGCATTGGTCATTCACTTTCTACACCACATAAACCCTAAGCTACAAACCCACTTTTGTAGACACAGGTGCCATGAGGCTTACTGACAGAGACATGGCTGCCAATCTGTGCCAATGGTCACTCTGACCACCCCCATCAAATTCATTGTTAGGCCTGGTGAGTGACCTTGTTTGCCTTTTCATTTACTTTCGGAATACTAATATGTAACCGTTTGAATTTGTATGAACTGGATTGAATGAATATGCAAAGATGTTGGTAATGGTAGGTACGGCTACAAGTCTCTTTGCCCCGAGTTCATTAGTTAATTTTAATGCTTAAAACTCAGACTTTTTTATTCTTTTCAAACAACTCAGAATATTTTATTGTTTTTACCTGTCAGGGCCTAAGCATGTGCTGGGGATTATGGGAAACAGGTGAACAAATACAGCAAGTCTGACGTCAAGAAATGACTGTGAAAGGTCATAACAGAGCTCCTGACATTTACCTGGGCACACATCTTATTGCAAGCGTTGTTCAAATTCTCTTCCTCTTTTTACTAATACTGAGGCGATGTGGATTCGGCAAGCCACTCAACAAGTCCTCAATGGCTGATTGGTGGAGAGCTTTGACATTGTTTGTCTGCTAGCATTGAAATACTTTTCTTATTTGAATTAGCGTTTTACGGTATTCAGACAGAAGTACAGCTTTTTCCACATTCACAACAGCACTCTGCAGCCTGATTGAGTGATCATAGCTAATCATATTTAATCTCGTCTAATCGTATGTAATAAGCCAGTCGGGGTGCTCAGGAACGACAAGAAGACACTCCACTCTCTTTACTCATCCCACACTCCAAATCAGTTAATATTCGTGTTTACTTCATGTGCAAAGCCGGGGGGGAGCGCGTTATGTTAGATCAACGGCTGAAGCTGCAGGGGCTTTTTGTAGACTTGAAAAAGCAACAAGATGCTAGAACAAAACACTATCGTGGATGATTTGGAACAGAGCTGACATTCACAGGCAAAGATTCTTTCCTTTATCAGCTTTTGTCCAATTTGAATTCAACTCACAGTTTTTAAGCTGTTGTTTCTTAAGCCATAGAGATTTCTCACAGTGTTTTCCAGCACTTTGATCAGACGTTGACGTCCTGCTCCGATGTTGCTTCAGACAGCGCTGGCATGTAGTAATAATGTACAGAGATAAGCAGAAGTGTGTGGATTTAGGGAGCCTCTTTGTGGCATCAAAGAGGATGAGATGGCAAAGTGTCTGAGAAATCAGCTTTTATGAGTCAAATGTTGTTAAATACACTACACATGCTTTATGTAATATAGTTGAATAGGCTCATAGGTTTCATATTTACTACCAGGCACCCTCATGTCAGTTGCCAGGTTATATATCTTCAGAAGTTATTGTTCTTTAAGAATTGTCTCTTGGCTTGAGGGGGCACATTAATATTGACAGAAATAAGTCTTCACAATCTTAGCAAAAAGCAACAAAAAATGTAAAGCAGAAATTCCTCCGACATCTGCAGTAACAGAACTGATTTTTTACAACATACAGATATGTCTCATGCTCTGAAATGATCCTTCTGGAGTTACCTAAGCACAACATCTGCCTCGAAGTTTCACATGAACTGATTTGTCACTATATGTAATATTGAAAATCACACATAGACATGACCTGGTAGACTGTTTCCTACCTGTTGCAGGTTTTGGCATCGACTCTTGCAGGTACTTATTCGTGGTTAGCATTTGTTGTCTTATTTATTTATTTACTCATTTGTGTTGTAAAGTAATAGTATGGATACATCTTATGTTTCCTCCTATTCCAATAAGCTGTATCCGTACTCAGTGGTTAGGGCACCATCCACCAACCTAAAGGTCGAAGGATCGGTTTCCGCTGGGACCAAGTTCTGCCATGTCCTTAAGCAAAGTACGAATGTAGTGTGTGAGTGAAGGTTGGTGGTGGTGCTTCCATCAGTCTGCCCCAGGGCAGCTATGGCAACAATAGTAGGTGGTCACACTGAGTATGGAGTGAATGAATAATGAGTGCAGTGTAGCACTTTGAGAGGCTTTTTCAGTCCTGTAAAGTGCCTTACAAGTGCCAGGCATTATTATGTATTATTACTAATGAGTCTAAATGCAATATATGCAATGTTGGAAATTATTTATTATCTGTATCTACTGTATTAAAATGTGCTGCCTGCTTTTGTAGAAAATGAAGCCTTTTTATCTGGAATCTCTGAAGACTCCATTGAATCCCAATTACTGTGCTTAATCAAGCATTTTAAGCCTAATCATTTCTGCTCGTCCTCTTAAGGCAACTCATCCAACAAATTACGACTTATTTCCCTCTTTCAATATTTCTCCTTGTCAAGACTTTTAAGAACAAAGTCAGAAGTGTGTTTGACATCTTGACTCTAAGCTCTCTTATATCAAATCATGCACGTGGCAGTGGCATCTTAAAAGACACATGTCATCACAGATAAAAGCAAAGCCAGTGTTAATTTGAATCCGGCTGCTCACAGGGTGAATCCAATTAAGATAACCATCGTCTTTTCAAATGGGCCCCCAGAGGCTGAGTGCTTTGCAGCTTTCCAAAACAGCGGCAACTAGAAGCACACATTAGGTCTAATCTCCTACACATATGCACGCTACTCATTTTAGAAACAATCTGATCACTGAATTCCCCCCAAATGTTTCACAAAATCCAAGTCCCTTAAGACATATTTCTTAACTCCAGCGAGCATCAATTGGATCTAACATGTCGCTGTTTAAATATTGTTTGTTCGTTGCCAA